>LR750646.1:282113-353238 GCA_902729485.2 Mus minutoides
TAATACACGTGTGAATGCCTCTAAAAGTTGGAAAGAAGGATCTCAATTTCAGTAATTATTCTGTAAAAATTTTCACCTTTTTTTTTTTTTTTTTTTTTGTTTGTGTTTTAAATTTTTATGTTATTTTTTTTTTTTTTTTTTTTTTTTTTTTAAATTTTTTTTTTTTTTTTTTTTTTTTTTTTTGGTTTTTTGAGACAGGGTTTCTCTGTATAGCCCTGGCTATCCTGGAACTCACTCTGTAGACCAGGCTGGCCTCGAACCACACCCAGCTCAATTTTCAGTTTTTAACACATTGACTAATGTTTATTTTACTACATGCTTTCCATAAAGTCTACCAATCTCCATTTTTATAGTTCTGTCCTTTCTCTCAGGTGTTTCATTCATTCTTCAGTCTGGATTTTAGTCTGAGTACCTAATTTGTGTCACTCATAATGTTTAGTGCCAGGACATATAATAGTTAAACTAAATGACTTTATTGGCCTTGTAGATCCCATACTCTTTTACTAGATTCCAGCATAGTTTTCCATGATCACTGATGATGAAGGTATGTGTTTTTTTCTTTTGGAACACAGTTATTTATACATCTGACCAATCCAGCTCAGTCAGTCAACAGGTTCTCGAGGGAGGGAGGATTGAAAAGAAAAAGACAACAAAACAACACTATAACATGACCCAAGCCAGTATTGAAGCTAAAGAGGGTTTAATTTTCTCCAGTCTGCTTTTATACCATTCTAGGTACATGCAAATAATATGGTCAGGCCTAAGGCATAAACAAAGTAGTCAAGGAACAAAAAAGGCATAAATAGTGCAGGTAAGGAACAAACAAATCATAAACAAAGGTCCCATAATTACTATATTCAGGGTCTTACCATAACCCACCAAGAAACAAAGAACATATTTCTCAGCTGTCTTCATCTTGAGCCTACTTCCTTTTCCTGGCCCAAAGTCAAATTCCTGCCAAATTCCTAGAAGTGGCCCCAAAGCTCTCCATACACATCATAGCTCAAATAACTCATTATAAATTGGCTATGGAATATATATATATATATATATATATATATATATATATATATATATATATATACTAAAAATCCAACCATCAATTGGTATGAAATAACGGGAAATACAGAGGAAGCAAATGCAAATGCCTTACTTGAATCTTAGTTCAAATTACCCTATGGAGTTGCATTTCTAACTAGAAAGGAACCAATGGCAAATTCTAAGGCACTAGAGACTTCTGTGCTAGCCAGAGAGCATGATGACTCAGTCTCCTCATTTGAACTTTCAGCAATTGGTGGCACAGCAGAGCAGTCTGTTTTTCTTCATACACTGTTTGTTCTTTTCTAGGCCATGTTCTATCTTTCTTCTTTCTCATTGGTACTTGTACTTGAGTAAGTCATTATAAAGATCCTTTCCCAATTAGGATTTCTTTATTTTACTGTTTACAATTTTAAACTGGAATATACTGTTCATTCTCATTACATTTGCTGTTATTCTGTCAAGGGTTAATATTCCTCTAACTATGTCTGCAGTTTGTTCTGCATAATGAACTTTAGTTTCAGCCAATAACTGATGATGATAATTATTTGTCTGTCTGCTCACTAAAGAGTAAACACACCCCCAAATTTTATCTATCCTCTTACCTTATATCTTTTTATAAAACCAAAATCTCACTTCCTCTCTCTCATACTCAAAATATTATCAAGCACTCTCTGCATTTGTTATTAACAATGCTCAGTTTCACCTACCTTTCTCCACATCACTATAGGGACCCCATCATAATTTTCATAGAGTATTAAATAGTCTCCTGATAGGTTGGGTTCTCTAGTGATACTCTTAATTCTTGGTAATATAGATTATTCTTGGAAGACTGAATGACCTTACAAAACGTCAAAGTTTAATTTCTCTCTTCAAGGTGTGAGTGTTTTTCCTTTAAGATGTAATTCAATAATATTGCCACACTGACCCTCATGAAGTTGACTTTTTAAATCTTTAAAATTATCCTCTCTAAAATTCTCTATTTCTCTTCTTCTGTGCTGTAGTTTCCAAATATGTCTTGATCTCCACTGAGCAATATTAAGCAAAAGAGCAAGGGCTAAATCTGAGATTCTGGGAATCTTATCTCCATTAAAATATCTGATAAGCAATAAATACGTATACATCAGATTTCTAGTGAAAAAAAAAATGGAAGTTACATTACATATTAACTCAAATACAATGTGCTTTAAATATCCATACAAGAATTGAAGTTTTTGTTGTTGTTGTTGTTTTGCTTTTTTTGAGACAGTGTTTCTCTGTATATCCTTGGCTGTCCTGGAACTCACTCTGTAGACCAGGCTGGCCTTGAACTAAGAAATCTGCCTGCCTCTGCCTCCCAAGTGCTGGGATTAAAGGCATGCGCCACCATTGTCTGGCTGAAGAATTTTAAAAATTTTGTTCTGTTCAATAATATTTGGTATATCAAGATGTGCAAAATTCTTTATTAAATTGAATTATTAAAATTTAGAATTCAAAGCTAATCAGTTACCTTTACTGATTTATTTTTGTCTCCTAAGGCATTCCTCTCTAGTTATGAGTCTGTATTTTCCAAATGAATCAGGAGATAAGGAGTAGTTTTTTATATCTCTTTTCAAACAATGGATTTATATACTCAGTTGTCCCTGTGGGAGATTTCCTAAAGTGCAGAAATGTTATTGTGACCTGTCATCTTTTTTCTGTAATTTCAGATGAAGTGTGACTCTTGTATTTTTTACAAAGAAGAAGAAGAAGAAGGAGGAGGAGGAGGAGGTGGAGGAAGAGGAGGAGGAAGAAAGAGAAACATACAGGTAATGGTAATCTATTTGTAATGCATGAGGAAATCAGAAGTCAACAGTGAAGATTTGAGTGTGAGAATTTATTTGGTGAAATGCTGTGGTATTTTTGTCTTTTGTATATTCTGTTAAATTCATAAATAAGTCCATATTTCTGTAATGAGTTTCTTCTTGCTGAAATTATGGACTTCAACATGGTCCAGGGTAATGGTTTGTGAAATAAGTTATAGATTACCTCTGATATTATTAGTATAGATAAGTTTTTTTCTTCCTCCAGAATTGTAGACAAATTGCCAGTACTGGCCATACAAACTCTTCTCTATATATAACAAAGTAAGTTGTAGGCCCCAATAAAAATTTTGGTGAGCACTTGGTACACAGACCACAAATTCATCTTAATATATGTAACTGTAAGTTTTAATCTTCATATATCTATAGAAAATAAAAAATATATATCTCCAGCTATCTACATAGAACATCCAAATAAAGAAAACACATAAGAGGAGATCTGAAGTATTTGGAACCTTTTTGTGCAGCCATGTATCTGTCTCTCTGTATCTGTCTGTCAGTTTTGTATTATACAGTAACTGCACTGGTGTAAAAGATGATTTTTTTTTTGGTATCCATATAGATTGTAGAATAAATGATGTATAGCACATATACAGAAAATACTTTTAAATAGGTAGAGAATTTTTTTTCTCTTTATGGTCCTATGTCACATTAAACAAGATTTTAAGCTATAGCACTTGGATACATACTGTTATGATAAATATATTAGAAGGTATCATTACTGCAGGTGTTTTTTTCAAATTAATTGTTTACTCCTGTGAACATTTGAATGTTCTTTTGACATTTTGACATATTTTAAAATACTAAATATAAAAATATATTTTGTATTTCCCCAAATAAATGCATTTTTAAGTATGGCATACTGTACAAAATGAATCCTTTGTTTTTGTCTCTGCCTCTGCCTCTGCTCTGTCTCTGTCTCTGTCTCTCTGTCACCCTGTCTCTCTCTAAATGGCTAATGTTTTATGTTTAATGTCAATCAATGACATCTATTTCTACTTTCTTGTCTGCTGTAGATCTGGCTTTAGGAGAGTTCTTTGTGCCCATTATATGCCCCTTTCTAATATTAATGATTAGGTAACATTAGTCCTTGGATGGGTCACTGGAAGCTATAGTCATAAGTTACCAATGCCTTTTACACTAAGTTTTTGTGATGCTTTGATATTGGAAGAAGAGATCCTTTTAAGTGGTTCTTCTTGTGCCAAGAACCACCAACACTCAGTTACACAGGACTTAGTTCTAAGTTATCAGGTTATACGGCCCATTACCTCTTACCTTTCCTTTTCCCACTATTTCACTGTTCATTAGAATGACTGGAAGTAAAAATAAAGCCCTTTGTGAAGTCAATCAGGGTAAATGAAGGTGGGCTACTTTCTAGGTATTATCATATTTCATAAAAGCTTCAATGAGAAACATGTTAGAGGTTCTATTGTGATAAAACGTCATTGACCAAAATCAATTTGGGGAATTAAGGATTCATTTGAGCTTAAACTTCCACAGCACAGTCAGATATTGTGGATAGTTATAGCAAGAGCACAGTGCAGGAACCTGTAGTAGGAGCACATGCACACTCCATGGATAGGCACTGCTTAGTGGCTTTCTCCCAATGGCTTGCTTAGACTGTGCTCTTAATGCATCCAGAACCACCAGCCTAGTAGTTGATACCACCAATGATGGTGTGAGCTCTCCCACATGAATCACTAATTAAGAAAATGTACCTCCAGTCTCTCAAGGGTTGGGTGTATCTTCTTTGACTGAAGCCAGACCCAGCAGTTCTTTGATGTATATGTGTTAAGGGCCTCATATCAGCTGGTGTATGCTGCTTGGTTGGTGATCCAATGTCTGAGAGATTTCATGGAGACGGGGTGTGGAGGAGGTATGGGATGTGGAACAGTTGGATGGTGGACTGGGAAGAGAATAAAATCTGGAGTGTACAAAAAAGAAAAGATATAAGAAAGAAAGAAAGAAAGAAAGAAAGAAAGAAAGAGAGAGAGAGAGAGAAAGAAAGAAAGAAAGAAAGAAAGAAAGAAAGAAAGAAAGAAAGAAAGAAAGAAAGACTATCCTAGAAAGAAAGAAAGAAAAGTTGCTACAGAATTATGCACAGACCAGAGTGGTGGGAAAATTTTCTCAAAGTTTCCTCTTCTAAAATGACTGAAGCTTGTGGCAAATTGACATAAAGCTAGACAACACAAGATATGATTAGTAAAATACAGGCGGATATACTCTGTACTCTGCTCTCTAAACTTGAGTTACTCTTCCTATTTTTTTTCTCTATCACCAATCAGTTCACTTTCCTGAGAATGTACTCACAGAAAAGAATTACCCCAAACCAAATATTTTCTTCACATATAAATGTGAAAACATAATATAAAGATATTAACTTCTTAAGTATCAGAAACAGCTGTGTCCATTGTATTTAATGAGTTAACTGTGCTGTCTGTGATAAAACAGTCCTAGAACCCTTATGCATTTAGGAACTTAGTCCCAGTGACAGTTAAGAATTTTGGGCCTGTTGTACCTAGCATGGATGAATTATGTCACAAACTTTTCTTTTGTACACACTTAAGGATTTATCTCAATTAATTGAAAACTGAAGAACATGCCATTGTAGTCTTTGGAAGATGGATTTTTAAAATAAATTTTCTATATTATGACTTAAGTGGTCAGCAATAGAACATTATTATGCAGAAAAAATAGGGAATTGCTCAATGCTATTGTGTTGCTATTGTCAGTTTATGACAGCATTTAGAGGAAATTGTGAATGGATAATTTTAAAAGAAATACAGAAATCTGTTCACATATTTTCTGTAAATTATGGAAAAGAAATTTTCTTCATCTTAGATTATGAATCACAGGGTTGGCAACTGTATTGAAGATTTTATTTAGACTGAAATAATTAGAGACTATCCTAGATGACCATCTGACCAATTTGGCTATTACCAAACGACTTTTGCCGTGCCTATATGTCTCTTTATCGGGGCCTTATATATTTTCATTTTCCTTGACATGTGAAATTTAAAACCACAAGAACTCCAATTATTCTTGACCATTTTTGCTAACATCTGGCTTATATGAAAATTGTTTTCTCAATCTTGTATTGTGTTTTGTATTATATCAAATAATGATCTTCAAATGTAAGGTTTCCCCATTTTTATATTATAAAACTGTGAGAATATACCATTTTTAATGTTGTCCTCTTTCAACATATATTCCAGTGTTATTTTTAAAAATCACATGTATACTGGTAGTATAGTTAGAACTAAAGAACCAAACAAATCTTATCAGAGACAATAAGGAGAATTCTCTAGGAAAAAATTAAGGTGGCTATAGTAAGAAAAGGTCAACAATAAGTCTACTGTGATGATTCATGAGAAAGTTTAGAATGAATGGTGTAGTGTGGCATTTTGATAGACACTGACCTAACTCATAATCATCTATAAGATGGAACACAGGGCCCACAATGGAGAAGCTAGAGATAGAACCCCGGGAACTGAAGGGGTGTGCAACCCTAGAAGAGGATCAACAATATGAACTAACCAGAACCCCCAGAACTCGTGTCTCTAGCTCCATATGTAGCAGAAGATGGCCTAGTCGGCCATCATTGGGAAGAGAGGCCCCTTGGTACTTCAATCTTTATATGCCCCAATACAGGGGAATGCCAGGGCCAAGAAGTGGGAGTGGGTGGGCAGGGGAGCAGGAAGGGGGAGGTTGGAGGGGACTTTCAGAATAGCATTTGAAATGTAAATTAAGAAAATATCTAATAAAAAAATTGGAAAAAAAAGAAAAAAAAAGAAATCCACTCCAAAAAAAATGTAGCACTGTATGTAAGCAGCACAATTTTGTGAATATTGAATTATGCATAGGTAAAGATGAGGTTCTACCTTGTTTGTGCTCTAAAAGTATTATAATAAAAAACACCAGGATCTGGGGGGGGGCTATCACATTATAAAACCATGTGTTAAACTGGGTACTGTGTGATGTGAACCAAAGTTGCCTTGGAAAGTATAAATTTCAGTTTATCAAATTGTAGTCAGATAACTGATTAGAAAAGTATTCTCCAGAGAGCAAATGAGGAGTTGGAGAGACAGATCAGTGGGTAAAATGCTTGCTGAGCCAGCATAAGAGGACCTGAGTTTGGAACTTTGCACCCTCATAAAAGGCAGAGTAAACTTTATATGCCCCAGTACAGGGGAACCCCAGGGCCAATATGTGGGAGTGGGTGGGTAGGGGAGCAGGGCGGGGGATGGGGGAGGGTTTAGGGGACTTTTGGGATAACATGTGAAATGTAAATGAAGAAAATATCTAATAATAAAATAAATGTGAAAAAAAGAAAAAAAAGGCAGAGTATTACAATGTAGCCCCAAAACTATGAGAAGTGGGGTAGCAGAGAAAGTAGGATCTAGGGGCTTACTGTCAAGTGGCAAGTTGTAGTGTAAGAGACAGTTGTATCTCAAAAACTAAGGTAGAGAGTTATTGATAAAAGAACTGATAGTGAGTGACTCACGATCTCCACAAAGGTATACATGTGTGAGCACATCCTTACATACAAGTATATGTTGTATACACACACACACACACACACACACACACACACACACACACACACACATGAATGAATGAATAACAAATGAATAAAATAAATTGAATTCATGTGATCACAGATGTTAATTGAAGTCAACACTACACAAAATATTATTTCACCTTGAGGATTAAGTATATATGCACTTGTATTTATTTTGTGCCTTCATTTAATATGCCACATTACTGAGCTACACTAAAAAACAAGTATTTCTTTCTATGAGAGACTAACCTGCTTCTATGAAGATATATATTTAGCTAAATTGTAATTATCTCCTAAAATGTGGCAATGTTTCTACCCTGATGATTTTGATGCTTTATCTTTATGCTTTATTATCAATTCATTCTGAGACATGATTGCCATTTCTGGGAATTAAGTTTTCATAAACGCAAAACACCTTTGCTCTGTTCTAAATGCATCTCTCTGTTTGCTTATTATCTGTTCTGCCCTCTCCTCTACCCAAGGACATCACAGCTGATACATATGCTCTGCTCTTATGGAAATCACCAATATTCTTCTTCACTGAATCAGCATATAGATGATTTTCCACTGGAACAATTTGTGTAAACATAACTAAGATTTTAATTTTAAATAAACACAAACTCTTTCATCTGGCTCTAGATTAAAGTTGCACAAAAGAGAAATTTATGTGAGATTTTGAAGGTGACAGTGCAGCACAATCATGTCTCTCTCAAGGTCATTCAGAATGAATGTAGTGGCACATAGGTAGATATCATTATGCACCAGTGTTTCTTTGCTTCTTTCTGTAGATTTAGATGTATACATATGCTATGGTCTGGTACAGTGTGCTCCCTCTCTTTTCTGTTCTTTCTGGAAACTCCAGGATCATTATCATTAACACCAACCTATTACAAGATGAAGAAGCCAAGGTTTTGCAGTCTTCAATCTTTCTTCATTCTGATTACACTTCTACAGAGGGTTCCAGATCTCCCTGCAAGCTCTATTGGTCCTACCCTCATGTTTCAGGAAGGTTAGTTAGTAATACCATTTTTCTTTACAGCTCCCTCTGTGGTATTGTCCCAACATCTTTAAAGACGTAATCTCAGTTGTAAAGTTGCTTTTCTTATAATTCTGTCAATGATTTGACTTTCATGATTGAATCTTCATTGATAATAAACAAACATAGAATCATTCTACAATTCATTCTAATATTAATGGATTAATGGAGAATTATTATAACTTCCTGACCATATGTTACCCAATTTGATTACTTTCCTTTGCGCTTATAACTCCGTGATAGCCTTGTTAACATTTGCTATTACCAACCTTTAATTCTTTCTTAACATGTTCTGAGGATACTCTGACCTCCCAGTGGGCATCACCTGTACCTTTCCTGTAAAATGTAAGGTAACTTCATTTTCTGTGTTATTCTTTTTAAACATTTCCAGGTAGCATCCAGTCTTACCTTACATTTTAAATGACTAGCAAACTGTGTTGATTACATTTTGCAAAGTTATGTCTAGAATCCAGCATGGATTCCAAAGCTTGTCATATTTGATTGCCTTCATTTAAACTAAATTTAGTACAGTTTCCTTCAGATAACATCTTGGCTTCCAAATTTGCCTTTCTATGTTCACTGCAGATGCTTCAGTTATCCAGTTTTTTTAATGATATTAAGATTGATAATTCTTTCTTATGTTTAAATTCTTATACTCAAATTCTCTATTTACATTCAAAATGAGGCTGAAATTCTTCCATTGGCTCACAAAACAACTAAATAAACTGAGGTCTGTGTCCCTTTGCTTCTCTGTATTCCTGGAATATTTCCTTCCCTTTTCCTTAACCAGGTTTCATTTGACCTTTGACTTCACTGATGGTGAGTTTTCTACCAATATGAACTTGGCTAATTCGTTCACCCACTATCAAGTATTTACCCAGATCCAATATTTGCTATAAAGCTGAATTGAGGTGAACCTAATATTATAAAAAGTCCTTGCACCTTAGTTATATATACTTACTCAACCTCAAGTTAGTCTCGGCTTAAGAAATATGTATCAATTACTACTAGCATGTGACTTATTTATTCAATACATGCATGTTTTAATTTTTTGTATATATCATTTAAGAATGAAGTTCCAGTTGAATTGATTATTCATATGCTTTCCCTGGATTTATTTAGTATGTATGTCAATTGTGTATATTCATGTGTAGTATGTGCATGTGTATTGTATGTGTGTATGTTTATGCATATATTCCACAGCATGTGTATGGAGGTAAGAAGAAATCTGCAGAAGTTTGTTCTCTTCTTCCACTATGTAGGTCCCAGGGATCAACTTCACATCATCATGCTTGGTAGTGAATAATTTTTCCCATCTACATTTTGTTTTTTGAGCATTGGGTTATGCAAAGTTCATAGGAGGGTGCCTGACCCATAGCAGGCACTTTATAAACAGTGCCATAAGGATTTTACCACAGTCATTCTCAACCTGTTAATTCCCAGTATATAAGGTATATACGGTCACTTTTTACCTAGGATCTTTTGCTTTATGAGTCATAGAGCTGCCTGTCACATAATTTAGAAATGCTTTTATATTTCTTGTTTGTCACTATCTATTATCCAAAGCCATCACAAAATATGACTTGGAAATCCCCTTTGATGAGATAGAGCTCTTGAGAATATTTCTTGTGTACATACAACACTTCACTGTAAGTCACATTTCCTACTTATAGTCCCCTACAGAATAGTATCATCATTTGACTTTACTTTTTTCATTCCTTTTATTATTAGCAAGAGTGCTCAGCATTCTCTTTTTTCTTCATCTCTCTGTTAATGTAAATACTATTGATATACAATTTGTTCTCCTGCCATTCTCTTGCCTGGTATTCCTGTAATGGCATCAACCTTCTAGGATCTGGCTTTGTCCACTAGCTTATGCCCTTTGCTCCCTGTGTCTACTGTTAAGTTTCTCAACTGCAGGTTACATGCCATGTACTTGTACTTGTCACTCCACTCAGGGAACACTATCCCTCAAAGCCAGAAATATGCTTTGTTTTTCTGTTCTCTCTCTCTCTCTGTGTTTCTCTCTTTGTCTCGGTCTCTCTCTGGCTCTGTCTCTCTCTCTCTCTTGGTCTGCCTCTCTCTGTCTCTCTGTCTCTGTCTCTCTCTCTATTGTGTGCACATGCATGCATGTAGAAGTCAGATTTCAACAATGAATTCCTTTCTAAATCATTATCTAAGTTATGTTTTGAGATATCATTTATTTTACTTCACTAAATCTAGAGCTCAGTGATTTGACTAGATTGGCTGGCTAAGATTGGTGTTCTTCTCTCTGTGCCTCTTGACACCTGCTTGGCCTTCTGTGTGAGTTCTATTGAACTCACGTGACTCACACGACTCAACATGACTACTCATGCTTGACAAGCAAATCACCTACTGAGCCATCAAGCTGTCATTTTGGGTATAGAAAAAATATAATTATGCATTCAACCCAGACATTTGTAATCTATTTTACCTAAAATAAAACCATCTAGGCTGTTTTAATGTGTCTAGAGAAAAAAAGAAAAAAAAATATTTTAATTACTCAAATAAAAAACCATGACTGTAAGAGTATTTCTTTTCATGAATTATCTGGCAAATATGTACTAAATAATGAAATGGAGATAGAGTTGATAATCTTTAGAAAGGAAATGTAAAACAGTATTGATAGCTGCAAGAACAGATTGTAATCATATTATACTGGATTGACAGATATACTCACACGTTTAGTGGACCATTTTCTTTTGCAACCTTTCAGTGGCTGTGTGTTTCTGATATTATCTAAGTGCTCCACACCTAGTTCCTCTGAGTTCCTCCAATATACTCAATATTTTCATGTTACTTTTTCTTAACACTTTGCAGAGCCTCTCTAATGTTCAACACACGGCCTTCAGTGTCTTTTTGTTAGTACTTACTTATCTCTGAAGCTTATGTTTTACTTTTGGTTTTGTACTCTTACATGGAGAGTGATCACATTTTTCTTTGAGAGCTTTACACAATGAGGAAAATCCAGTAATTGCACATGGCTTCCATATGAACAGTTTCTTTCTCCCCACTAAACAATGGCTCAGAAAGGAAGTGAAACAAAAACAAAAGTTGTCTCAGTGTGTTCAAAATAAATCACATGCATCTTATACAGCTGTTATTCAGTTAAAATTTCAAGTAATTGAAATATTGAGTATATAAGTGTATTTCTGAAAAACTAAAGAAATAGTAAGCTGGATAATCCTGGGTTGCACAGATAAGACTAAATATGATTGGAAAAAAATGGACACTGGCTTTCTATCAAATTTACAGTTGAGCAAAAAGAATAACAGCCTACTGAAATAAGTTGAAAGTCATTGAAAATGAAAATAGAAAAAAAAACATGTTTTTTTTATTAGTATGACTAGAATTCTGAAAAGAACATGAAGATTAACCTAAGGGACGTATATGCTTACTTTACTGGACAGTAACTTTAGAAGAAGCACTATTTCTGGTTCTTTATCTTCATGAGTTCCTCTCTGAAAATGTTCATCCAAAGGCTGTCTTTTCAGCACCAGAAAGATGAAGCAGGGTGGGGAGGGTATACAAATGAACCATATACTTATGAATTAATCACATGTTTTCAAAAAGCTTTTTGAAGCAGAGGATTGGTGGAATTTTCTGTTCCTCGAAGGTCTCTCAGAGGAGATATGACTAAGAGAAGGAGAAGTTTCATATTATATTCTTAGATTAAATCACCATTGCAGATCCAAATATAACCTCGCAGACTCAAACTTGATGAATGTTCTTTAAGTATCATCTGTAGTGGGTTGTTCTGACACTGCTTGTATTGTTATGCTAAATATGTCCCTTATGTCCCAATTGCCTTCAAAGAGGAGAAAGTCCACGCGTAGACTTGGGGGATGCTATGTGACCTTTTGCTCACCCTAAGTTATTCCTGATTGGTGAATAAAGATGTCTAAAGCCTGCAGCTGAGCAGAATTGAGATAAGTGGAGCTTGGGGTGCCTGGACTTAGGATCAGAGAAGAACCATGAGGATTGAAAAGAAGGTGGAGATAGAAAAAGAATCCAAGGAGTAAGAATCGTGAAATAATTGCTGTAAGGGCTGGCTAATTGGAGTTAAGAGCATCCCAGAGAGAACATGGCTAGTCATATTGGGGGTTATTGACAGGGAAATAGATATACTAGCATAAGGGGTAGATGTAAGCCGGGTTCTTGTGTTTACTAAGGTTTATTGTAAGTATAAAAGTTGTATGTGCCTTTTATCCAGGAACTGAATAATGTAAGGAGCGATAGAAGCCCCTTTATTGTGCTTAAATATTTCAACAACACATGGGTACCCAATATGGGGTTTCTTGTATTTCTCCTTTGACCTCAAGTCTGGGCACTTCAAGCTCTGCCTATCTCATTTCTGACTAGGTATAGGCTGTTTGCATCTTCATTTGTTGATCAGAAATAACATGCGGGGCAAGGTCACATAGTGTCACTTGGGTCTACCTATGGACTCTCTCAGGGGGCAATCAGTCCTTAGGGGCCAACATTTAGCTTTGCAATTCCAGCAGCATCAGACCACACCACTACAGTCATAAATTATATTAGATTGTTTACAGAGAAAGCTAATGTTCAATTGATTGAGTAAAATCTAGATAGTTTCAGCATTTCTCCTATATGAGGAGCAGTGGAAGCAAGAGACATTTCACTCATACCATTTTAAAGCCAGGACTAATACAGACTTTGCTTGTTAAAAAGAGTAGAGATAGTCTTAAGAAAATGAGTGGGAAATACATGAACAAAAGATAAACAGAATATTTCCCTGAAGACTTAGTAGAAAAAAGGCAAATATCTGAAAATGACTTTTTATGAGAAACAGATGGAGACTTGAGAAGACATCTGTGTGGTGACATCTAAAATATGGAGTAGACAGGAGTCATGGATGAGAAGAAACTTGAGCATCAGTATGTAAATCTTCTTTCTCTTTTCCAAATATGATCAAATGTAAAAAAAAATACAAAAACAGACGGGGAATTCAGTAACATTTTTTAATGGAAAATATGGGAGAATGCCATCCATCTGCCAGAAACATCTAGGATGGAACAATATTACACGAAGGCACTGGGAAATCTCTTACAATCCCTTTCTAGAGGAAAAAAAGAGGGAGAGAGAAAGACTATAGGATCTCATGTTGGCTTCAATGACAATGACCCCTCAGAGGTTCATGTGTTTGAATGCTCAATTCCCATTTAGTAACTCTGCTTGGGAAGGGTTGGGAGCTGTGGCTTTGTAGGAGGATGTGTGTCACTGGGGATGGGCTTTGAGGCCATGACATGCCATGTCCCTCTCTCTCTTCCTGTGAATAACAATGTAAGCTCTTAGGTTCTGTCCATCATCATGTCTCTCTCTGAGACCCATGTTCCCTGTCATGCTAACCTTCTGAAACTCCAGTTGAGCACCCAATTAAATACTTTCTGTCTTAATTGCCTTGATAATGGTGTTTCATCATACTAATAAAAGAATAACTAAGACAGAGATAAACATGATGCCCATGAGAGGAACTAAATATTTCTATGACAATGATGAATTGCTGAAAACATAAGGTGGAGCATGAAGAAAGAATGGCATCTGAAATTCCTTCCTGTTAGTCATCATCTAAAGTTAGGTTGATCTTCCTTAGGACAAACACAGCTAAGCATGTCAATTTCAGACAGAAATAAGTATAGATGTTTCAAGATGAGAAGCAGTAGTAGTTCAAGACAGCATATCCAAGAAAGTTAATCATTCTATGTGGAAAATAAACAGAACCAAGAATAGGATTTTTAGAAGCTATGTTCATATTCATATGTGATATGAATATCATAAAAATTCATTAATCACTCACAACTATGGGATCAAGATGACTCTGAATTTGGAAGGCAAGTAAACTGAAAAGAATAACATAGACATGCCATCATCCGGTTTTCAGTTTGAGAACATGGGTCTTCGAAAGCTGTTTCTGAACTGAAATATTTTAAAGAAAAAATTTATATTATGCTTGAAATATAGTTCAAAACATGAACTATAACATAAATGAGGCTCCTGAACAAAGTAAGTAAAAACTACAATCTTCTGAGGGAGAAATCTAAACAGTAACATTTGAATAAGACAGTAACAAACTAGAACAATGAAACAGAAACAATAAGGAAAAGAAAGCTAGAGTCATGTGTGAAAATGCGTAGTCTTCCATGGAAGGTACAGGAAGAAAAGGATTAAATAGCAGGGTAGACTATGGAATGGACGATAAAAAAATTCCTAAAATATCAATAGTGCTTTTCAAAAAAAAAAGTAACAAAGGAGAGTAAATGATATAAAAATATGCTAAAAGAAAAATTCTATATATTAAAATGAGCAATACTTATATACATAAACATAGCATTTACATATATAGACACAGACACAGAAATAGAAAAAAATATATACATAAAAACACGATTCTGAGTCTCAGGAACTTATGATATGGTAAGTAGTAACATGTAGAAAACAGATTCTCAAAGATGCTTGCACACTGATTTACTTTATTTAACACTTGATTCCTGAGTTTAAAAGTACCTACAATGCTTATCTCCTCATGAAAAAAAATATCATCTGTTCAGAGACACACAGATATAGTGATTTGGTCTAAAAACCATCTTTTAAAAATATAACTCAGTGGTTCTCAAACTTCCTAATTCTGCAGCCCTTTAATAGTTCCTCATGTTGTGATGACCCCCCCAACCATAAAATTACTTTTGTTGCTACTTTATAACCCTAATTCTGCTACTGTTATAAATTACTATGAAACCATCTGTGTTTTTGACAGTTGTAGGTGACCCCTGAGAAAGGGTGGTTCAACCCCCAAAAGGCCTGACACACAGGTTGATAAAAATCAATGGTATTTTTTTGTTTGTTTGTTTTGTTTTTTGAGACAGGGTTTCTCTGTATAGGCCCGACTATTCTGGAACTCACTCTGTAGACCAGGCTGGCCTTGAACTTAGAAATCTGCCTGCCTCTGCCTCCCGAGTGCTGGGATTAAAGGCGTGCGCCACCACACCCTGCTTGGTAATTTTTTAAATTAAAAATGAGATGTGCATGTTTGTGGGGCAGGAAAGGAGACATGTCTGTTGAGCCCTCTCAGTGCCCTATAGCTATAGTGTACAGTTCCCAAGTGTGTTGAGCCCTCTCAGTGCCCTCTAGCTCTAGTGTACAGTTCCCATGCACGTTGACAGTTTTCTGCCACTGTGACGCTAAGTCTCATCTTTGTTGGGTTTTGTGTTTTATCTTTCTTTAAAACCATAGGAACTTCCTCAGCCTATTCAAGATAGTCTATGAATTCTAAGGAATATGAGAGATAATCCTTATCTACGTAGGACTGAGAGTAGAAGAGTCAATTCCTACCCTCTCTATTTTATCAATACAACATTTATTAGGCTTCTTTATTGTGCCTCTCAGAGGATTCTCAGAAACAGCATTAATTTGTGAGATATTTCTACATTTATCTGACTCAAAGATATTTCTTGCACTTATCTGACTCTTTGAACTTTAAAAATTATGCTTCAAGTCTCTTTCATATTCTCCTCTGTACTTTCTACAATATATTCCCAAACAAATGGCTCAAGTCTACTTAGCTATGGAAACAAAATGTAGCAAAAAATTATCCCAGAGCATCAGCCCCTTTAATCAGAGGAGGAGCAGGGTGACCCTGTAGGAGGACCAGGAGTCTCAACTAACTTGGACCCTGAGATCTCTCAGACACTGGACCACCAACCAGACAGCATACAACAGCTGATGTGAGTCCCCCAACACATATAAAGCAGAGGACTACCAGGTCTGGACTCAGTCTGAGAAGATGCCCTAGCCCTCAAGAGACTGGAGGCCCAAAGGAGTAAGAATGTTTGGGGGTGGAGTACGAAAATGGGGAGTGGGGGGGTAGGTGGGACATCCTCATGGAGAGGGGGTGGGGAGGAGATATGAGATGTGGAAGAGTCAGAGGACCATGAGGGGTATAAAATCTGGATTGTGAAAAAAGATTAAATAAAATTAAAAAAAAAAATACTAAGGGAGTTGATGCCACAATGTTTCTCAATGTTAAGTATTGCTTACTAAAACACATAAAAATAAACAGCTGAAATAGTCAACAAAGGGGAGATAGAACCTGTAGAGACCATATCCAGTGGATAGGCACAACCCTCTGTTGAGTGATGAGGCCACCCACTCACCTCAAAAATATTAATCCAGAATCCCTCCTGATAAAAGGAAATGCAGGGAGAAAGAGTGGAGCAGAAACTGAAGGAAAGGCCATCCAAAGACTGCCTAGGGATATATCCCATATATTGACACCTAACTGAGACACTATTGCTGATGTCAAGAAGTGTTTACTGATAGGATCCCAGTATGGCTGTCCCCCGATATGCTTTCCCAGGGTCAGACCAATACAGATGTGGATATACACAGCCAAACATTGGACTGAGCACAGGGACCCCAGTGGTGAAGTTAGGGCAAGGACTGTAGGAGCTGAAGGGGTTTGTAACTTCATAAGAAGAACAATATCAACCAAACAGATTGCCCCAAAGTGCCTCCGCCCTCCCAGGGACTAAACCACTAACCAAAGAGTACACAGGGGGTACCCATAGCTCCAGCTGGATTTGTAGCAGAGGGTTGTCTTATCTGGCATCTCTGGGAGCGGATCCAATTGGTCCTGTGGAAACTTGATAACCCAGCATAAGGGAATGCTAGGCCGCTGAGGTGGGCGTGGGTGGGCAGGTGGTGGAGCACCTTCATAGAGGCAGGTGGGGGGAAGAGGGGATAGGGGGATTGTGGAGGGTAAACTGGGAAGGGAGATAACATTTGAAATGTAAATAAATAACCAACAAAAATAAACGGAGAAACTATTTAATTAGAAATAATCAAAGTAAAAGACATTTAGAGTAAAAACTGTACAAGTTAAAATTTATTCATAGTAGCATAAAACTAGTTTTTTATGCTTATTACCAATGTAAGTTATGTTATTAATGAGATACTTTAAGTATGCCTTCATCACAGCACACCTGATGTTTACCTTAGATAGAAAAGTTGTTGGAAAATCTCTCTCTCTCTCTCTCTCTCTCTCTCTCTATATATATATATATATATATATATATATATATGTGTGTGTGTGTGTGTGTGTGTGTGTGTGTGTGTGTGTGTGTGTGAATTTATTTTGGAGTGTCAAGGAAGATTATGTATATACATTATTTCTAGACAAATTAAACACATTGTTGTACTTGTGAATTGCAGAATAATAAAACTATGATAACATCATAAAATATGTTATATTGATTAAAATCAGCATGCTACAATTGCAAGAGGGAAAATGACTTGAAGAGTTTAAATGCAATCCATAGCTCAGTAGTATTTTTAAAAATATAGTTATAGCAAGACATTAGACCAGAAAAAGGTAGCTTGAATCCCTCAATACTTGCTTTCGGAATATTGTTGGTTTAGGTCTATACAGGCTAACAAATACAGCGAAATAGGTAGGAATGACCATCCAAAGGTCCTTTATTGCTTTGTTTGTCAAACGGAGCCACTCATACATATATAGGACAGAGACCATGGCAGTTTTCAGCCTAAGTTTTATAGAAGCATTGGTTTTGAAGAACTATTTGTAGATGCTTTTCTGACATAGCTGAGGTAAAAGAAGATGTTAATGAAATGCTTTTATTTTTCCTTAAAAGTGTTTTCAAAGATTATAATATAATTACATTTCACCTGCATTTTTCTCCCTCTATATTTAATCTTCTATATACCACTTCTGACTCTCTTTAAAATTAAAGTCTCTTTTAACATTAAATATTGTTATATACATGTACTTGTATAAATATATATTTATAAATATAACTAACTCAGTCTGCATAATGTCACTTGTATGTATGTTTTCAGAATTGATTATTTGTTGTTAGATAACTAATTGATGTAGTCTTTTCTGGGCAAGACTATTTCTCCTAGTCTGAGTGTTCCTTATGGGCCTGTTGTTACTTGTGTAGAATTATGGCCTTTGGTTCTACTCCTGTCCACTTTTGCTTAAGAACCTCTCACACCCTGAGCTCTATGCTTAATCTGCCTCAACTTCCCAAGTCCCAGAACAAAATATCATTAAAGCTAAACTTTTAGAGAATTGGGGAGATGGTGTAAAAACAGCATCATTGTAGCATTTAAACTTTGGAGGTTAGTGATGTTTGTACCATCTTAACTAGACCTAATTTTCAGAGGGGTATGAGAAAAAAAATATAATCTTTGAGAATGTACTTTGATTTTTACTGTCAGGAGTCTCAGAAAATGTAATAAAGAGAAAGAGTAAAAAGGTATTTGGCACTTCTTGTCACATCATTGGATGGCACAGAATTTGAAGACATTCCAAAAGTTTCCATATACAATATTAAAGATTTTAGTTATAAGCACCTTTACTCTTCTATTTAAATTTTTATATGGATTAGTTTCATTAAGAGTCAGCTTCTCTCCTGGAGGACTTGAACTAATAACATAAGCCCTTGAAGCTAAATCATTTTTTCTTAAAGCCCTCACCATGGGTGGAGGGCTGAAGAAAGGGGCTGTGCTTCTGACATGAAGTAGATATGGAAGAACCTAAGAAATCCGAGAAAGATAGCACCTAACTGATAGCTACTTTGGCAATAAGGAGCTTCAGGTTTATAGTTATAAGAAATATAATTCAGCCAGCATCTAATGATTGGGGTCTGTAATACCAAGACCCAGATAAAATACCAGCCCCAGGTTCCATGAAGATTTTATCTCAGTTCAACCATGCGCAGAGGATCCAGCCTGGACTTTTCAATAGAAAAAAATATAATGCAATAAGTGAGTATTGTTTCTGATGCTTGTGATTATAATACTGTATGTAAAAACTCCATAAAATTATTAATATTTTTTTCCAATTTTTATTAGTATTTTCTTCATTTACATTCCAAATGATATCTCAAAATTCCCTTATACCCCCACCCCTACTACCCTACCCACCCACTCCCACTTCTTGGCCCTGGCACTCCCCTATACTGAGGCATATAAAGTTTGAAAGTCCAAGGGTCCTCTCTTTCCAATGATGGCCAACTAGGTCATCTTCTGCTACATATGCATTTAGAGACACGAGCTCTGGGGTACTGGTTAGTTCATATTGTTGTTCCACTATAGGGTTGCAGACCCCTTCAGCTCCTTGGGTACTTAAATTGTTATTAAGAACAAAGAAGAGAAACAAACAAAAATTTGACAATTTTTCTTGGTCCTAGATGTGAAGATATTTTTTATTTTTAAAACATGTTAGACAGAATCAAATGTCAGGGAGTCAGGAGGAAATTAAGTTGTAGACCCCAGAAGAAACATTACTAGGGGCAGTATGTATGATGAAGCTACAATATCATGAGAGATGAAATTATGACTCCAAAACTATCTAGAATTCAGAGCAGTTGGTCTTTGATGCAGAAAAAAATTATGGTAAGATGGAGAGGGGCAATCGAATGAAGCATTATTCCCCTACTCTGTTTCTATTTCTTTCCTATCCATCACTATCTCTGTATTTCTGTTACTACCTTCCTTCTTGGAGGGCCATAATTAACATATACCTTATGATTGGATGATAGTGGCATAAGGTATAGAAGGCAAAGTTGATGGTAGTGTTTTTGAAGTGCTCTGTGAGATGGCCAGTTTTGAGAATCTTATTTATTCAGTGAGACGGTAAAGCAAATCTAGGACTCTGAAGAGAACATGAGCTCTAAGTTCCAGCATGAGCAAGTTAGACAGAGGTGTGTGTCAACTTGTAGGAGAAACAGGATAGAGAAAGAATTTGAACACTTTAATGTATAATATGTTTCTGGATCATTGTGAGATAGTTTGATCCTTTATTGGTAGAAAGAGAGAAAGAGGGAGGGAGGGAGGGAGGGAGGGAGGGAGAGAGAGAGAGAGAGAGAGAGAGAGAGAGAGAGAGAGAGAGAGAGAGAGAGAGAGAGTTCAAATAGTACAGAATCCCAGGAAAGAGTTCCTGAAAACTTGAACAGGGGTGGTTGCAGTAGGAGTATTGGAGGTGTAAAATCACTGACCCCTCCCCACCCCGTTACTTCTCTGCCAGCTGAAAAAATCCTTTAGTTTGGAGTTCTTTGTGAGTATTAATGCCATTTATCTGGAAATGCTATTTACCATGGCACAAAACATCTGGAAAAAATGTTCCTAATGCTCTTAAGTTGGAAATAAAGTTGGAGAATGAAGCCTGCCTAATGAGATGTCCAAGAATACTGACTGATCATCCTCATATCCAGTCTCATTCCAAGCAAAGCATATTGAACCAAAAGACAGCATCAGCAAATCAGTATATTAGAATTACCTGGAACAGTTTCTAATCATTTCAGTGCATGGGTCAATATCATGGATAATCACCAATTAGTTACATTGCTTCATGAATGCCAATTCCTTCAAGGAATGTCTCCTATCCGTGCTGTGCATTGTGATAGAGCACTTTGTAGAACTACTTTGTAAACAGCTTGTACCACTACTGAACAGGGAAATTCTTAACAAACATGTACTGCTTAAGTGCATGCTAATGCCACTTTTTTTTCATTTTGTCAATGTAATACAGTATATTTAATGCATTCAGTGTAGGCTGTAGAAACAGAAACAGTTATCCTTTAGTGTCCCAAAAGTCTAATTACAAGCCTGCTAATTCTCTCTATGTTCCGATAGCTTCTCTATTTGAATAAAGAAACTGTAGAATAGAATGACTTTTGACTGTATGTTTCAGTGTTAATAAGAAGCTGTTTAACTGCTTCTAAAAGTTTTTTCTCTTTCTCCTAATACTCTGGTTGAAATTAGTCAGAAACAAAACAAAACAGTTTTTCTAACCTTAACACAGCATCTCATTATTTCTTTGTACCCAGGGCTAGACAAGAGATTCATTTCCAATTCCCCCCCCCTTTTTTTCAACAAATATTTCATGAACACCTATGATATATTAGGTATTTTTTTAAAACATTCAGTAATACTGAAAAATACACTTTTGTCTTAGTTTACCAATTAGGAGATAGAGGATTAAAATTAAGTAAAATATATAACTGATCACATAACGAGAAATATTACTGCACACAAAAAGAAGATAGATATTTAGTTGGCATAGATGTAATGAACTACATGGCAAGCTGGCTATGTTTTGAAGACTGACTAGCTAGCTGTTCACTGATATTCAAAATTCTACTATTAATAATTCTTTTACCTCATTCTTGAGATGAAATTTTTAAAGTCTCACTTATAAAAGCATATTATAATAGGCAAAAAAGATACTTAGATTTTTGTTTTTCATTTTACCTTTTCTGTCCTTCACCTGTTTTACTGTCCTTCTCTCTGAGCAGTGCTATCTTTATCCTAGTCTCTAAGAGAAAATGAGAACAAATTCAATTTTCTCTGCATTTACTAATTCTTCTACATTCTCCCCCACTATTCTACTAGATCCTCAAAATCAACATATCATTCAATCTTCACCAAATGCACTGTCTCAAATGATAATGTGAGGTAGATTTACAGTCTGCATCCCAGGGCCAGGCAAAATAACACATAAAATTAAGCCCCACAATATCATTAGCTTTAAACTCATACTGTTTGAAATTCACTTACTCTGTATTGAGAGCTCACTATCCTACACTTTTCTATCAACATATTTACATTCAAAAATTACTGATTTAAAACATCACAGTTAAATTTATACAAAATCAAATATTCAGTTATACTTTTTATTACTATTCCTTTATCTTTCAAATTCATATATATTTAGCAAGTAAAAACTCTCATTCTGTGTATTCAAATATACCTTTCTAGAACAGCTTGTTTGACTAACATTTTTATAGCATCTGGTAAGCTTAAGGCACTATGATAAATCTTACAACAAAATGGAGTGAAAGTGGGTAATTCTTGTACCTAAAACACAGGCAGACTTGGAATCATTATGCCAGATGATTATTGTGAGACTTTCATTACAGGAGGACAAAGGGAGATTCCTAAAATGATGAGGATATGGAGCAATAGAAAGGCTGTGTTGCAAAAGATAAACAGGATGAGAAAGAAATTAGGGAAACAACACCCTTCACAATAGTCACAAATAATATAAAATACCTTGGTGTGACTTTAACGAAGGAAGTGAAAGATCTGCATGACAAGAACTTCAAGTCTCTGTAGAAAGAAATTGAAGAAGATCTCAGAATATGGAAAGATCTCCCATGCTCATGGATTGGAGGATTAATATAGTCAAAATGGCTATCCTGCCGAAAATTTTTCAATTTTTATTAGATATTTTCTTCATTTACATTCCAAATGTTATCCCGAAAGTCCCCTAAAACCTCCCCCATCTCCTGCCCTGCTCCCCTAGCCACCCACTCCCACATCTTGACCCTGGCATTCCCCTGTACTGGGGCATATAAAGGTTGTATGACCAAGGGGCCTCTCTTCCCAATGATGGCCAACTAGGCCATCTTCTGCTGTCTATGGAGCTAGAGACATGAGCTCTGGGGGTACTAGTTAGTGGATCAAAGACATCCACATTAAACCAGAGACACTGAAATTCATAGGGGAGAAAGTGGGGAAAACCCTTAAAGATATTGGCACACGGGTAAAATTCTTAAACAGAACACCAATGGACTATACTGTAAGATCACAAATCGACAAATGTGACCTTATAAAATTGCAAAGCTTCTGTAAAGCAAAAGATACTGTCAATAAGACAAAAAGGCCACCAACAGATTGGGAAAGAATTTTTACCAATCCTAAATCTGATAGGAGGCTAATATCCAATATTTACAAGGAGCTCAAGAAGCTGAATTCCACAAATTCAAATAACCCCATTAAAAAATGGAGTACAGAGCTAAACAAAGAATTCTCAACTGAAGAATGCCAAAAGGCTGAGAAGCACCTTAAAAAATGTTCTAAATCCATAATCATCAGAGAAATGCAAATCAAAACCACCCTGAGATTCCATCTCACACCAGTCAGAATGGCTAAGATCAAAAATTCAGGTGACAGCAGATGCTGGTGAGGATGTGGAGAAAGAGGAACACTCCTTCATTACTGGTGGGATTGCAAGCTGGTACAACCACTCTGGAAATCAGTCTGGCAGTTTCTCAGAAAACTGGACATAGTACTACCGAAAGATCCAGCAATACCTCTACTGGGCATATAACCAGAAGATATTCCAACTGGTAACAAGAACACATGCTCCACTATGTTCATAGCAGCCTTATTTATAATAGCCAGAAGCTGGAAAGAACCCAGATGTCCCACAACAGAAGAATGGATACAGAAAATGTGGTACATTTATACAATGGAGTACTACTCAGCTATTAAAAATAATGAATTTATGAAATTCTTGAGCAAATGGATGTATCTGGAGGATATCATCCTGAATGAGGTAACCCAAGCACAAAAGAAGTCACTCACTGATAAGCGGATATTAACCCAGAAACCTAGAATACCCAAGATACAATTTCCAAAACACAAGAAAATCAAGAAAGACAAAGATGTGGATACTTCATTCCTTCCTAGAATAGGGATTAAAATATACATGGAAGGAGGTGCAGAGACAAAGTTTGGAGCTAAAATGAAAGGATGGACCATCCAGAGAGTGCACCACCTGGGTGATCTATCACATAATCAGCCACCAAATGCAGACACTACTGCATAAGCCAGCAGGATATTGCTGAAAGGTCCCTGATATAGCTGTCTCCTGTGAGGCTTTTACAGTCCCTGAAAAATACAAAAGAGGATGCTCACAATCATCTATAGGGCACAACACGGGGTCTCCAATGTAGGAGTAGAGAGAGTACCCAAGAGCTGTAGGGGTCTGTAACCCTATAGATGGAACAACAATATGAACTAATCAGAACCCCCAGAGCTCATGTCTCTAGCTGCATATGTATTAGAAGGTGGCCTAGTTGGCCATTATTGGGGAAGAAAGGCCCTTGGACTAACAATATTTTTATGCCCAGTACTGGGGAATGCCAGGGCCAAGTAGTGGGAGTGGGTGGGTAGGGGAGCAGGGCAGGGGGAGGGTATAGGGGGCTTATGGGATAACACTTGAAATGTAAATGAAAAAATTATCTAATAATAAATAAGTTAACATAAAAAGAAAGGCTGTAATGGGAGTTTGTCTCTGAACTACACATGATGAATTTTTATCAGTGTTGGACTTAGAGGGAAAGAATGAAATGTGAGCACAGTAGCAGGGTTCTCTAGAGATATGTAACCATGTGAAGGCAATTTGTTGTGAGATGTAAGTTAACATGATAATGGTGTTTGAGAAACTTGTAAGCCAGATATCCAGGAAACTTGGCAGTCCCTTTTCAAAGGTTTGATAACCCAACTTTAGGGCTGATGGAGATGCTTTGATATATTCCAGCTCAGGAAAGAAAGCAGGAAACCAAAGTGGGCAAATACCCACCCACTATACATATATATATATTCATCTGGACACCTGCCCAGTCAGAATAACACAATCCACTACCACAAATTTCATCAGGTTTACACTCATATTTTTAAAATACATTTAATCTACAGTTAAAAGCAATGATATGAAACAGATATTCTACAAGTAATATGACATTAACCCCTTCCTGAGAACACAGGTAAAGTTCTGAGAGTTATATATCCTTCTCTCTAATATCTCTCAACACATAATTTAAATTTCTAATATCTAAATATGGTGGCATAAAATCAGTAAATTTTCCTATATGACAAATTAATATGGAAAAAACCTGCCTACAGAGAGAAATATTCATAACAGAAAAAAAGGAAGACATGGTCATGGATAGTAATGGCAATTCCCGTTTCTGTAATGGGTCATGTGGTTACATCGGGTGTCTATATTTCTTTGGTCTTATTATGGATATCAAAGGTTCTAGGGCATTTCTAATCCTTGCTCAATTAAAGTTTTTTCTTTTAATTTTTAATTTCACAACCTTAATATTGCTAAGAGATACCCAAAGGAATCTATAATTTGGAGATATAACTCTTCATTACTACCATTATAAAATATTAATTCCATTTTCCATTAGATATCTAGACTATGCTTGCTAGTTTCTATTGGTTACACAACACAACCTAGAGTCTTCAGGGAAGAGGTAACGTTAACTGAAGATTTCCCTCTAGCAGACTGACCTATAGTCATGCCTGTAAGAGATAGTCTTGATTGATGATTGATGTGTGATGGGATCACCTACTATGAACATGGCTATCTCTGGGTTGATGGGAGTTGTTTCACAAAGCTACTTGAGCCTGACCCAGAGATGAAACCTGTGAAAAGTGTCCTTCACATTTTCTGCGAGAGTTCCTACTTATTTTATTACCTACCCTGTTTGAGTTCCTGTCATGATTTCACTTAATTATTAGTTATATTGTGTATTGAGAGCCAAATAGATCATTTCATCCTCAAGTAGTTTTGGTCATGCATTTATCATAGGAACAGACAAGTAAGTAAGCTAGAATACAGGCCAATAACCAAACTTCTTGACTCAGATATACAGGGCTTATAGTGGCTTAGGTGTAGTATTACCTTCCACATCAGAGGAAATATTGATTGGTTCTCATAATGAATGCCCTTCTCCATGCAAGTCAAGGGATCATAGTGTATCAATAACAACATTTTTTAAAGGGATGACCAGGGATAGTATTGAGTAATACTCTTGCTTTCACCAATAATTTATTCATACCTAAATTCTTACTATTGAAGAAACTGCACCTTACATTGAATAACAAGTTAGATATAATAACTTATAGTTCTATAGAAACTCTTGCATATATTAGTAAGATACTCTACCTACCTGGTCCTGTAACTGAAACTGTAAAGGTCATTCTTCTGTTCTATAAGTCAAGTGTTTTAAGCTCTGCAAGTACAAAAGAAGGGTATATATGAGTTGGTTGGTAGGAAGCAGCAATGTATAGAATACTTTTATGGCAGATGATGGTGGATAAAGTATCCTTTAACTATATGGCTTGAAAAGTATATATATAGAGAAGTATCTATTCACTAAGGTATAAATATTCCCCTTTATTGATGGAAGTGACTCAATGTAATTAATCTTCAAAAAGCTAACAAGATCAGCCTTTGAACCTTTATAAATCCAGAGGGGCCAAATAATATGAATTCTAGATTTTGTAAAACCACAAACTACAGTTCAGGCTCTTACCTAGAAAAACTATATTTTAAAGTTTAAGGAGAAATTAAATAAAAATATTCTACACTAAAACCAGATTAAAAGTGTTAATGACCCCTAAGTTAATGCTACAAAAGATACCAGAAGGAATACTTTAATATGAAAAGAAGGATAAACACATTAAAGAGGCCACAGAAACTAAATAGTTCTAGAGAAAGTTAACCAAAAGAGGTCTAAGAAATAAGCCCAAAAGAACAGAAATTATATACATATATGTAAATTATATATACATATATATATATATATATATATATATATATATATATATATATATATTAATGCTATTAATTACTACTACTAAGACACTGTTTAGTAATTTCGGTTAGAACCCCAGACCCACCCTGTGCTGTCTCCAGTAAACATAGTTCACTATCAACAACAGGTAATCCCTTTGCATAAAAGAATGGGAAAGACTACGCTAAGAAAATGGAACTATAATATATGTGGATATAGATATTCTGCTATCTGGAGATATAGACATTTAACAAAACTAGTTTGAAAACACAAATAGAGTTATTTGATATTCATTAAAGAAACAATCCATTTAGAAACAAATTGACCCAGCACAGTTATAGTGATTGATTGAAATAGTTGATTTGAACCAATAAAGAGGTTAAAATCTGAGGAAAAAAACCCTAAAAAACATTTGAGTGAAATGATACTATAAATTAAAAGGACCTAACATGCGTCTACGAAATATTCCAGCCAAAATACTTATTATTCTCAGCAACTCATGGAATTTTCACTAAAATTGACTAGATATAAATATAGAGAACAAGACTCAAAAATATAGTAAATCTAAAATAGCATGCTGACCCTCTGACAACAGTGGAATGAAGCTAGTTAGCAAAGACATTAAAAAGTGCAGAAAGTGCAGAAGCACATGGAAAATAAACAACATCATAGTGACTGACAATTGGGTCAAGGAGGAAATCAAGAAGGAGTTAAAAATTATAGAATGACATGAAAATAAAAATATGGCATATCAAAGTCTATGCAACACAATGAAGAGGGAAGTGTGTAATAAAAAGTGCACTCATTAAAAACTAATGAGATATCTCAAATTAATAACTTAATGTTGCATCTGAAATACTTGGGAAAACATTCAAGCTTTGCTTCCAAAGAGTAAACTGGATGAGATATTCAAAATCTTGTATTGCTATACTTAAAACTGCAAGAGTACAAGAAACTCTAGTAAAATAGGAGTCACCTGCATTTTAGGATTTGTTCACAACAATTTGCTACACAGATTTCTTATCAGTAAATCTAGAGCAGTAGCTATGTTCTTGTCCACTAGGAAAGAACTGAATAATGAAACTAATGTAATGGATCTTCATTATGTCTTGTGAGATGGGAAAGTGATTTATAGTGTACAAAGATGAAAAGAAAGGAGGTAAATACTTGCAGATAATTTAAGTGTGGATTGTGGATTTGTGGTTGGGGGAATAGGAAAGAGCAGGGGTTTGGTTAACATAAATTAAGACTACATGAAGGTTTGGCTTTCACACTCTGTGAGAGGGGTCTCAGTTATAACCACCTGATTATCTGATTTTCTTAAGTCTTACTCTAATAAGTTGACCACAGTGATTCGCTGCTTAGATTCATATAAATTCAGAGTCAGTTTCAGTAGTTTATGAGTGGTGCATGATTATTTCAGTTATTACATAGCTATCCTGGAATAAAAACTCCTTACTAAATGCTCATTTGAGCAGGACTGGGGGAAGGGAATAGAATTATTCTAACATGGTTCTTTCTCAATTGGAATTATCTTCCTCTTCCTTCAAGAAATTCTGCATCTACAAACTGGCTTAAGATTGGGATGTAACTGAAATTCTTCAACTATTGTCATTAATCATTAAATTTTCTTACTTGACCTAGAAGTTGTCTGTCTACTTTTATAGATCAAATAATAATCCAGTAGACTTTTCTGAGAACTAACTACCATTTTCCTGAGTAACCTAAATGTGTAGTCTTCATAATGTAATAGAAACCATGGGAATTAACTAACAGCATAGGTATAAATCATTGCTCTAAATCATTGCAATTTCTGTGTTCACTCTTTTGTCCACAAAGAAAGTATGCTTACTTTTCCTTTAGTAGCTAACCAGGTACACTTGTCCTCATATATTCTCATCATATTCTTTCTCTACCTATGGCTGCTTCCAGATGTCCACCCACACCCCACATTCATGTTCTTTAATTAAAGCCAAACTCAAGCCAAAACAAAGCAAAATGTAAAACACAAATACACCAAAACAAATAAACAAAAATATGGAACAGCTTTTATATTGGACAATTATTCCTAAGTATGAGGCCTACCAAATAATGCAATTAATACATTGAGAGTTATCCACTGAAGAAAACTAAACTGATTTAACCTTTACCAGAAGCTGTCAATTACAAATAGATTCTTGGTTGAGGGTGGAGCTTCTTACAATTTTTCAATTATTCTACTCAGTAAACATTGCAATAAAACAACTCCTAGTAATACAGTGCTATACCTAAAGATTAGTGTATCACTCAGTCCCCATCACAGAGCCTCTTCTTACAGTAGATAGGATTTTTATCAAGAGAAACCACAATTGGTCAATGTGCAGAGAATGATAGATTCTAGACTATCCCATTCTAAATGAGATGCCTTTATCACACTCCTTCATTAAAGAATCAGGGGTCTATGTTGAAGAGGAAGCAGAAATATTGTAGTAATCAGAGTTTTCTAGGGCTAATGCACATAAGTTTTCCCAAAGGCTGTGGTAGCATGCACAAAACCATATAAAAACGCCACTGAATCTGTTTTAAGTGGCAAGTCTTCCTGACCATTACAGTCTTTAAATTTTATTTCTACCAGTGTATTAAGTCAAGCAACAATTCTTTCTTTCTTTCTTTCTTTCTTTCTTTCTTTCTTTCTTTCTTTCTTTCTTTCTTTCTTTCTTTCTTTCTTTCTTTCTTTCTTTCTTTGAGACAGGGTTTCTCTGTATAGCCCTGGCTGTCCTGGACTCACTCTGTAGACTAGGCTTGCCTCAAACTCAGAAATCTGTCTGCCTCTGCCTCCCAAGTGCTGGGATTAATGATAATATGAGCATTCCTACCTGCTTTTTTACATTCTCTCTTTTTGTACTTAAGAGTTCTTAAATTGACTCTCTTGGAATCCTTAGTAACACTTGTTTATGTTGCTTCAACCCTAATTTTAATATTAGATATCACTTGGGATTTCTCAGGTGAGGGCTAGAAAGCTGAACTATGATAAGAAGCCAAGGTAAAGAGAAGGCAGGCCCTGGCCATCAGGTATCTCCTTTTGCTTCAGGTTCAACTGGGCTAGTGAGATGAAGGCCAGAGAGCCATGGATGCAGCCATTGAAAACTTTTCTAGCATTCCCAACCCTACATCTTTGTACCTAGAAAATATAAACAATCTTACCTAAGAAATAAGCCTTTGTCTCATTCTTCAAGACCAGCATCCTCATTGCCCATTTTATGCCTTTGTAATACCATTGAATTATATGCAAATAATATTGCTTATGGGCAAGTTGTTCCACTGATCATGTCTCATACCAGAAAAGTTCATATTCTTACACAGGAATCCACACCACTCTAAGGTTGCTGTGGTGGCACATACATCTACTAAAGATACTCATACTCTCTGCCCACCTTTTGATATCTAAATAATTCTTACCAGCCATATGACAACATATTGTTTTGACTAATGTTGCTGTGGCATCTCATGTCCCAATATTGCTCTACTGAGCTAGATGAGAACTCTGTTTTTCATGAGAAAGCATTCAGTAGTTTATGCAATCTGTTCTCTTCCACAAAATTACCACTATGCTCATTTGAACCACTGTTCCTGGAAAAATCTTAACAGAGAAGATATTCATGATGAGAATTACTACTTTTTTTTTTTTTTTTTTTGGTTTTTCGAGACAGGGTTTCTCTGTGTAGCCCTGGCTGTCCTGGAACTCACTTTGTAGACCAGGCTCGAACTTGGCGCACTCCTTTAATCCCAACACTTGGGAGGCAGAGGCAGGAGAATTACTACTTCTTGAGATAGAAAGGCCTCAAGTAGAATTCTAGGCACTCATATGTTTAGAGTCACAAAAATGATAATGAACCTTTCTGGTCCAGAATCAAGAAAGTAAACATATTTTTCATTGAAAACTTCCAGTGGGAGGAAAAAGACTTTTATTGTTGTTAGGATGTGGCTTCATGCTACTATTGTAGAGAATTATCCAAGACCTTGCTGTCCAAAGGAGTGAAGATAGAATTTGGTGCACTTGTCCAAATATTCTTCATTTTACAGATTAAAGCAGTCCTGGAAAGCTGTGAGAGATTTTTTTTAGTTGAACTGAATTTTTAAAAATTGTCCTCACAGTAATAAAATTTTACTTAAAAAATTGTTTTCCTTTATGATGAACTTTTGAACAGCCAGTCATGGTTCATTGATGGCTTTCCTTTGTCAAATGAGATGTTTGTTTACTTTAAAGGCTGCCAGGCTGCAAACAGGGACTAGGATTCCCTAGCCGCTCTTGCGGTTGTTCCTTATTGATCTGAGATACATACTAGTTTTATTAAAACCAATCAAGTTATTCTTACTATTTTTTTCTTTAAAAATAAAAATGTAGTAAAACAATAAAGCATGTCCAACATTTGTATTTTCTTTTTCATAGCAGCTACCTTTTGGTCCATTTCCATTGTCTAGTCAGGTGTTAAGAACCATCTCTAGCTCCATAAACCTTGGAATTAAATCCTAAATCTTTCCATAATGAGACAATTTAATAAAAATTGCCCTTTTCCTTTTCATTTTATTCCGTACTTTACATATCTGATTTCCAGTACTATAACTTACAAAGCTCGAATATCTTTTTAAAAACTAAATCATCTTTTATGGGTTGCTTTTGAATCTCACTTTAAGGGCTTGCAGTAATCTAAGGGAGGATCATGAGGGTGAGTTCAGAGGGAGGAAGGTATGTTTTCTCTTGCAGCCCCCTCAAGGATTCATGTAATAAACATAAGAGTAATTTCTTTAGACGGAGATGAAAGAAACAGCCCTACTGTGCATGGAAACACTGGTAGTAATGGGAATGAGTATGCATTGCCCCTAAGGGTTGGGAAGGTCCTTCTGATTGTGTTAAAGAGACCTCTAGCCAGGGAGAGACTTTCTTGGTAATGAAGTCTCTTCAGCAAGTAGATGTTCAGTGACTCCTGTGTTGTCACAGAAACACATTTCATTGTCACTCTCCCAACTTACAGTATTGAAGGTATTTTGTTTTCACATTAACAACAGAAACCTGTGAGTCTGTGAGTGCAAATTGTATTGTAATTCAGCCAACCATGGGATGCATACTGCACTATACTTAGCAATTTAAGCTATAAATTATAAGGAAAAGAAATTACCACAAGTAGTTAGAGGTATGACTTGAAAGATGAGCTTTTGTCATGACCTTTGTAAACCATAACATTTGGAATAACAATACATATCAATTCTACTAACAGAAAGTCTAGCAGAGAGTTCCAAACTTCATGACCACTACAATGGTACATTGGCATGCAAGCGTGATAATCCTCTCCAGGGCCAAATGTAGACATAAGATTGCATATGTACAATAATGACAGTGGCTCAGGACAGACAATACAAGAGTCTATTTCTTACAGTAGTTGAAATTAAGATCTTTATTCTAATGCAAAAATGTCAGTGCCCTTACAAACTTTAGCCTTAAGAAATCAGGCAAGGTTATTAGTGGGAAAGCTTTCCTTTCCTTTCCTTTCCTTTCCTTTCCTTTCCTTTCCTTTCCTTTCCTTTCCTTTCCTTTCCTTTCCTTTCCTTTCCTTTCCTTTCCTTTCCTTTCCTTTCCTTTCCTTCCCTTCCCTTCCCTTCCCTTCCCTTCCCTTCCCTTCCCTTCCCTTCTCTTTTTTCTTTTTTCTTTTTTCTTTTTTCTTTTTTCTTTTTTCTTTTTTCTTTTTTCTTTTTTCTTTTTTCTTTTTTCTTTTTTCTCTTTCTTTCTTTCTTTCTTTCTTTCTTTCTTTCTTTCTTTCTTTCTTTCTTTCTTTCTTTCTTTCTTTCTTTCTTTCTTTCTTTCTTTCTTGTTTTTGGATATCAGGGAAATCTAAGTTAATTTCCCATCTCCTTTTCTACTACTCTGTACCCTGAGATTATTCATGTACCTTTCGAAATATTTCTTGTTTCAATTTATTTTCCAAACACACTCACCCCGTGCATTATTATTGAAAATATATCCATTCAGGTTCAGAGTTTGCAACCCTCACTACAGTTCATTTATCAAGGAGTTAAACTTTGTCAAAACTCTCAAAGATGCATCAGTTAAGACGTTTCCTCTTGGAGTGTTTTCCAAGCCCCTTTAAGATTGTCTTATACAACAATGACACAATGGAGGGTAAAAAGAAGGGGAAGCAAATAGCAACAGCTCTGCTTGAAGGGCAGGAAACAAACTGTTCTCTAGTAGATTACTTTCTAGTAATATTCTTAATCTTTGTAATTATAAGTAGGAGTAGGTTTAAGGTTAGACTTAGCTTATTGTTTTTATAGACTGACAATGATCTGAAATTATACTCACATTCCACAGTATTACTCACATCAAAAACTGAGACTTATTGATTTTGAAAACACCCTAAGTAATGAGTAGTTACGACAAATGCTATATAGAATTTATAATGTCTGAAAGACCCAAATAGGATTCAGATAAAAATGTGTTTCACTGGCTTTAATTCAATTTACATGTTTCATGACAGAAAATAGTTTTCAATTTTCTTCTAAATTTGAGTTTGCTATGAGACTTTGCTATGTCTGTCAACCTCAAAATTTTTAATGTTGATTATCTATTATTACTATTGTGAAGAACACCTCTGAACAGTGTATGAAGCTATCTTATTAAATATTTTCAGGAAAATTAATATATTAATTGCTGAATTAATAAGATTATAAGTATCTTTAACAGAGGCTGCTTATTTATCCAAGCCATGAGAGAAGAGATGCATTTGGCATTCTTAAAACTATTTTTAAGAGTGTATTTCAATCTTCAGGGACACTTAAGGGGCAGAAAGTGAAAGACAGCAAAAAAAAAAAAAATGGTAACTCTCTGCACCATTGCCATCATGCTTTGAGAGCTGGTGCCCATATCTCAAGCCTAGGAGACTCTTGAGCAGCCTACCAGGGTTACTAATGGTCCCATTAGTGTTATCTGTGATATTAGTTGGGGACTTTTCCAGAGCACATCATTTTCATCTACTAAAGTGAGCACCTGAGGTCATTTTCCTTTGATTCTAAGAGAACATTATTTGTTTTCAAGCTTCAATGAAGGGTTAAAGAAAATAAGATTTAGAATATCTTATGTACATAGAAATCTACATGCTGTATTATATTTCTGTAGAGAATAGAATTTAAGTTTTGATTGAAAATGTTATATGGTTTTAATTCCTGTTATTTTTTTTTAAAAATTCCAAAGTACCAGAACAAAATAAAAATTATAAGAATTAAAACATAAACTCTGTAAAAATGTTCATGACCTTCAAATTTGCAATTCATTTGTTCATATATCTGCAAAAAAAAAATGGTGTTGGGTACTTGAGGCTGGACGGTGTGGTTTTCAGACATGAAATTTCCTTAAGTCCTCTTGGTAATGCTGAAGGTTGAAATCAGAAGATTGATTGAAGAAGATTGATATCACAGCACAGGGCATTTTTTCATGTCAATGCTCACATTCATATCTAGCTGTCCCAAAACATTAATATGATGAAACTTTTAGTATAGTACAGTACAACAGTTCAATACCCAAAGCGTTTGTTTTTGTTTAATAACTGATGTACATATTACAAGTTTAATTTATGGTCTTGTGTGTACCAATTCAGGAATGTGCCACTCTTTTTTCTCTTCCGCCCACATTTTGCTCTGTTTTTGTTTTATTGTTGTTGTTGTTTAAATGTTTTCACTAACTTGCCCAGGCTCTATTTCTATCCACTGTATTGCACTAGAAGGCTCTGATTTTGAGATGCACATACCTCAGCCTTATAAGTTACTGGGATTACAGTCATTCACTCTTATGTCCTCTCTCTTAATATATGGCATATTTTCTATTATTCTTGGACTGTTGCTACTACTCAGACATTCAATTATAACTAAATTTAAGAATCTGAAATTTACAAATAATCAGTTGTAAGGCTAATAGCTGAGGGCATTTTCTAAATATTTACAGTCTTAGTTCTTGCATTGAGAACAAAGCAAATCCATGAATTGAAAGACTTGGAGTCTCTTCATTGGTCTTTTGAAAACCATAGTGAGAAGGATTTTACTTCCTTTTCCTTATATGTGTGATCAAGAGACATATATTAGTACATAGCTTAGTTGAGAATTAAGATAGATTAAATGTATGAAAAGAATTTAAGAAAGTCCTTTGTAAAGAGTAAATTCCTTTAGATAAGTTATCATATCAAGGTATTTACTAAAAAATTAAAATAATATTATAAGAATGGAATTAAGAGAGTGAATGACTTGAAAAATCAGACCCTACACTGAAATTGGAAGTCTCTTTACAATAAAGTACATAGACAGCTTAGAATGTGCTTGGCCTTAAGGGAACTTACCTCAACCATCTGGTTAAAACTCAGAGTCCATTGCTCCCAGGAAGATACATGCTGGTCCATCTGAATTGACATCTGTGTGCATGCTGAAGTCCCAGAGGATAATTAACAGAGAAAACTCCAACAGCATTACTGACATAAGCCTGGGGAACTAAGCCATAAAATTCTCTATATAAACAAGTGGCCTATATAACTACAGAACTATAAATTCTGGTCTTGCTCCAGGGGTACCTGCAATGGCCAGATGCTCAAATAAAAGTAAACTTATTTCTAAAGTGCCTGGCAAACAAGATTTTAAGCTCACACCTATTCTTTCATCTAGTGTTTGCCAGGAGGCAGGTAAATTCCTGCCAACCTTTTTAATGACAGGTATGAGTGATATCTTATGAACAAATTATGGAATGTATTTCTCTTCTGTTTTCTAGTTAAACATTCAAATGAAAAGTCACATGTATAAAATGCATGAAATACCTGTGCATATCTTACTGAATTTTCACAACTCAATGGATATATATAATGCGAACCCAATGAAGAAATGGCAGAATACTAGTTTGAAGAGCCCCTTGTGGTCACACATGCCACTGGTCATCTAAAGTACAATTGCATGAAATCCCTGAATGTAACATGACAATGTAACTATATCTAGCTTTACAGCTATTGAAGCATGGACATGCTGATTTATATGTGCCCTCACATTATGTTTGTAAACAATGGATTCCTTGGGTATCAGGTATTAAATGATCAATGATCACTAACAAAGAGAAGGTCCCTATTGCTCACATAGGTATTATTCTTCAAGGATCACCACTATTTTGATTCTTAACATGAGACATTTTGTAATTCTAATTTTGTTAGGGTACACTAATTTACAAAGTCATTTTTAAGAGATGAAAACATCTTATTTTGACAACATCCACCTCTTTCTGGTAGGCATTTTCTTTTTTTGCCTGTCTCCCACGTTATCATTCCTCTCTGCATTCCTTTAGTTTCAAGTATTTTTCTTATTTCCCATATCTTCAACATCCAAGAAACAACAAGTATTGACTGTGTCTGAATCAAGTTTAATCTAGATTGATTTACAGTCTCCAGGCCCATTCATTTTCTTTTATTTTAACTTTTCTTGTTTTAAATATTATTTTATTTTTAATTCATTTTTAAACTCCATATTCTATTCCCTGCCCCTTCCCCCAATCCACCCTGGGACTGCTCCATGTCCCACACCTCCTTCCTACCCGATCCTGTTTCTATGTGAATGCCACCGCCACCCACCCCACCTGACATCTAAACTCCCTGGGGCCTCCGATCACTTCAGGGTTAGGTGCATCATCTCTGAATGAACACAGACACCGAAGTCCCCTACTGTATGTGTGTTGGGGGGCCTCATATCAGCTGGTATATGTTGTCTGTTTGGTGGTCCGGTGTTTGAAAGATCTCAGGGGTTCAGATTAATTAAGATTCCTTGTCCTCCTACAGGATTGCCTTTCTCCTCAGCTTCTTTTAGTCTTCCCTAATTCAACAACAGGGGTCACCTGCTTCTGTCCATTGGTTGGGTGCAAATATCTGCATCTGACTATTTCAGTTGCTGGTTGGGTCTTCTGGAAGGCAGTCATGATAGAGCCCTTTTTTGTGGGCACTCCATAGCCTCAGTAATAATGTCAGGCCTTGGGACCGCCCCTTGAGCTGGATCCCACTTTGTGCCTGTAACTGGACCTTCTTTTCCTCCGGCTCCTCTCCATTTCTATCCCTGCAACTCTTTAGACAGGAACAGTTAGTTATGAGTCAGAGGTGTGACTGAATAGGCAACCCCATCTCTCACTTGATGTCCTGTCTTCCTGATGGATGTGGGCTCTGTAAGTTTCCTTTCCCTACTGTTGGGCATTTCATCTAAGGCCCTTCCCTCTGAGTCCTGGGAGTCACTCACCTCCCAGGTGTCTGGTACATTCTGAGCCCCCCCCCCCCCTATTTCCAGAGGTTGACTGTTTACATTCTATCTGCTGGCCCTCAGGGCTTCAGTCCTTTTCCCTCACCCAATACAAGCCCAATCACTTTCTTAAAAATAACATTTCATTTTTATTTGTGACTGAATACAACTACACTGATGAATCACACAAAATTTCTTTATCCATTCATCAGCTAATAAGCATCTACACTGACTTTGCAACTTGGCTTTTCTGAGTGATACTACAGAAAACATGGCTATGTCATTATGTCTGAATTAGCTGGCTTTAATTTTTTGACCAGGTACTCAGAAGTGAAGATATTAGCATGATATGAATGTTCCAGTTTAAATATTTTGAGGAAACTTCATGATGATTTCAGCAGTAGCAGAAACAATAAGCATCCCCTATAACAGTGGACATGAGTTCCTCTTTAGCAGTGGCTGTCATTTGTCTTCTTGGTGATAATTATTCTAATCAGTATGAGATTTGATCTCAATATAATTTGAATTTTCATTCCCTAATGGTTAAAATATTTAGCATTTTTACACATTGTATTGACTATCCATACTCCTTCACTTGAAAATTTTCTATTTTCCATTCATTGGTTAGATTTATTTGTTCTTTTTTGTTTGTTTGTTTGAAATAGGAACTCTTGATGTTGTATGAATCTTCTATTACTACTTTCTTCATAGGTTTTACCATTAAGGAAGCCATGTTTTGTCAGAAGCTTTCATTTACTGACCTTAATGAGGTAGTTTTGTTGTCTTCGTGTTAGAGTCAATATAATAATTTATTGATTTGGTATGTTGATCTATCCTTGCATTTATGGAATGACCATTATTTGTGATCTTTTTAATATGTTTTTGAAGAACATGGATGATCTTTAAAAGTCTAGAAGAATGAATTAGTTAATACAGCACATCATGAGATTTCTTTGTTGGCAGAAACTTTAAAATTGTTTTATCTTGTTTTTCATCCCCAGTCTGTTTGAGTTCTCTTTTGTTGTTGTTTATTTATTCTGCTTTGATTTGGTTTATATTCTCATGTTTTAACTCTGCTAAATGGTAAATGTCATTTTATTTGTTTATCTATGTGGGATTCTAAAATAAATTTATGTGCTTAAATTCACATGTATGTGTGGTGTGCACATGTGTGCGTTTGGAGAAGGAAGTCAAAGAACAACTTTAGTTATCATATTCATGGAAACCATCTACCTATTTGGGTCAGACCTTTCTCAAACCTCATCAATTATCTTTGAAAACATAGTTGCTACATACCCTTGCCAATAGTTTTTCTTGTATTTCTTAATTATCATAAGCATTCTTATAAAATAGTTTTATGTTTTAGTTGTTATTTCCTCTGGAATCCTTTTCATCAGAAATTCACTAAATCTTGGTAAAACTTTGGTCCAAAAATTGTATTTTAAATTGAGTGTGCATTTTTGTAATGTTGATTTCTAGGAAAAACTATTTGCTAGATTTTAACATTTTCTTGTATATATTGGGATATCTTTGGTTTTTTAAAAAAATTTTTATTCGATATTTTCTTCATTTATATTTCAAATGCTATACCGAAATTCCCCTATACCCTCCCTCTGCCCTGCTCCCATACTCACCCACTCCTACTTCTTGGCCCTGGTGTTCCCCTGTACTGAGGCATATAAAGTTTACAAGACCAAGGGGCCTCTGATCCCAATGATGGCTGACTGGGCCATCTTCTGCTACATATGCAGCTAGAGATATGAGCTCTGGGGTTTCTGGTTAGTTCATATTGTTGTTCCACCTATAGGGTTGCAGACCCCTTCAGCTCCTTGGTTACTTTCTCTAGTTCCTCCATTGGGGGCCCTGTGTTCCATCCAATAGATGACTGTGAGCATCCACTTCTGTATTTGCCAGACACTGGCATAGCCTCATAAGAGACTTCTATATCAGGGTCCTTTCAGCAAAATCTTGCTGGCATATAAGACCAGCACATAGAATAGGGAACAGAATACCCAGGGAAGGAGTTACAGAGAAAAAGTTTGGAGCTGAGAGCAAAGAATGGCCCATCCAGAGACTGCTCCACCTGGGGATCCATCTCATAATCAGCCACCAAATGCAGACACTATTGCATATGCCAGCAAGATTTTGCTGAAAGGACCTTTATTTTTCATCTGTAGATTTCCTTAATCTAAATATTGTGTATTTCATTTTATATTATTTTATATTTCATGTTCTTTGTTTTTCGATATTTTTCAAAAAAAAAATCTCTGCCTGTCAAATGGTTGTAAAACAATCTTTTTTGTCATTTTTTGTGAATTTTTGGGGGGCATGTTTAATAATATCTTTTGTGTAAAGACATGTGTGTTTGAGTGTGTCTGTGTTTTTGTGTAAAAATGTATACATGAATATGGAAGACAGTGGAAAACTGCAAATGTTATTCCACAATGATTACTAATGTGTTTTGTTTGTTTGAAATGGGGCTTCCTTCTGCTATGAACCTTGCCAATTAGGTTACTCTGGTTGGCCAGTGGGCCTTCAGGGACCTTTCTGTCTCCTGTATCTTATCACCAGTTACATCTGTACACATCCATGCTTTCCATTTTAAGATGAGTTCTGAGGATATAGTCAGGTTTGGTACTTGCAAAAAATCATTTTAAAGACTGAGCCTCAACCTCATTATATACTTTTTTCATTCCCTTTTTTTTTTCTTTTAAATTATTTAATCTTTTTTTTTTCAGTCCAGATTTTATTCCCCTCCCAGTTCATTCTCTGACTGTTCCATATTCCATACCTCCCCACCCCTACTGTCTCCAAGAGGATGATTCCACCCCCCCAACCCCACCAGACCTCTAAACTCCCTGGAGCCTCCAGTCTCTGGAGGGTTAGGTGCATCTTCTCTGACGGAGTCCAGAGCCAGCAGTGCTCTACTGAATATGTTTTGGGGGCCTCATATCATTTAGTGTGTGCTGCCCGGTTGGTGGCTCAGTATTTAAGAGATCTTGGGGGTCCATGTTAGTTGAGACTGCTGGTCTTCCTATAGAGTTGCCATCTTCCTCAGCTTCTTCCAGCTTTTCCTTAATTCAACCAAAGGGGTCATCATCTTTTGTTCAATGGTTGGAGGTAAATATGTGCATCTGGTTCTTTCAGTTGCTTGTTGGGCCTTTCGGAGAACCATCATGATAGGCTCCCTTTGAGTCCTGAGAGTCTCTCATCTATGTATTATAAATATTTATTTTTTAGATTCTTGAATTTAACAGTATGATTCATCTTGGATTAATATTTGCATCTTGTCTTAGACAGATTGTTTCGTGTATTTACATTAGTTATACTATTAGTTATTACTGTACATTAATTATTCCTATATATCATATTAGCACAGCATCATTATAGAAGGATTAATTTTTCTCTTAATAGCTCCAGAGAATTTGTTGACAATTAGTTGACTATTTTGTGAGTTTTCCTGTAAACTCTTTCTCATTGACTCAGATTTTTATTTATAAGACAGCACATTGCCTCAATGACTGTATGCTTATAGGATATTCCAGGAGTTGTGAATCTCTTAGCTTTCTTTTTTTAGGAAGCAAGTTTGTTTATGTTCATTCAGATTCTTGCTTTTTTTTGTATAGTTTGAATGAACCTGCTTATTTCTACAAAATAAGTTACTGTTTTTGAATTGCATTAGACTAGATCTAGGCAAAATTCTGAGGGAGAATTGACATCTCCATATTATAACTCGTCTATCCCCTAAGAATTTATATTTTTCACCACTAATCAAGAAACCATCTTTAATTGATACCGACTGGCAAAGGCAAAGTTAGTCTCCTACAATGGAGTATCAATGGATATATTAAACACACTTCAAGATATTTTCTATGCCCAGAAGTAATTGTCTAATACAAAAATAATTCAATAGAATTTCTGTCAACTTTTAATCTCATTCTGCTTTGTTTTTGTCTCTCTCTCTCTCTCTCTCTCTCTCTCTCTCTCTGTGTGTGTGTGTGTGTGTGTGTGTGTGTATACTTGCGCAGGTGCATGCACACAGGTGTGTGTTTCTTATTGGTGTTTTACTGGTATACTTTGCTTTATTTTTTTGTAGGTTTTACCTTCCTTTCACAAACATTGTTTGTGTTTCTGGTTTTTGTTTTTAAACAAAAAGAAAAGGCATGATCTTGGGTGGGTAGGGAGGTGAGGTATATCAAAGGGATTATGGAGAAAAATGTGTGATTAGAATATATTGTATAAAATGGATTTTTTTTTATACAGTCAATGTGACCAGATTCTTTCCCCTTCCCCAACTTCTCCTTGATTTTTTTTTCCCTTTCTCCCCTCTTCTCTCCTTCTGTCCCTCTCAAAAAGAATAAAAACAAGCATAAAGAACTTGATGATAGATTTTATTTAATGAATTCAAGGAAGGCTAAATAAACTGCAAACTTTAAATTAGCTAATTATAAATTATAATATGCTAGTTTTGTTACATTGTGGTTCTTAAGACACTTCTGTATTGCACATACACAGTATGATTGTACAGGCAGAGGCATGACAGTAATAAACAGGTGTTCTTGGGTCAGCTAGCTGAGGACTCCTCTATTGAACCTATTTAGCCTTTGCCACATTTGTCCATAATATCACTTTGATATTTTAAGTATCCACTTTTTGTACATATAACAGCTCCAAACTTTCTCTCTACTCATTCTCTAATTTCTATGAGTTATCCCATCATCCCTTCTAACATGAACATTCTGTGTGTGAGTTCAGGTGCATGTATGCCCCAGTCCTTTGGTGGAGGTCAAGAGACAGCACTTGGGAATCAGTTCCTTGATTTAATTATGAATTCTCAAAACTGTACTTGGGTCATCTAGCTCATGTGGCAAGTGCTTTGACCCACTGAGCCTTCTTGTTAGCTATATCTTGACTTCATTTGTTTTTTTAGATTATTGTATAACTACATAAATTTCCTTCTCCTTTACTCAACTGAAACCTTTAGATAGATGTACTCATTAATTTCTTTCAAATTCATGACCATCAACAATTTTCTTTGTTGTTTTACACACACACACACACACACACACACACACAGAGAGAGAGAGAGAGAGAGAGAGAGAGAGAGAGAGAGAGAGAGAGAGTTCTAATACATAAATACTTCCACTTGGTCTTTATAATGTTACTTGTATGTATGTTTTCAGGGCTGACCATTTGGTATCATCCAACCAATCTTGGTTTACTGGCATGATTACTTCATTACTTTTTGTACCTCTGAAGTAATATGTCATGTGCTTCTTGCTATCAGTATTGATAAGACTAATCTACATGTCTCAGGAAGTCATTTTCATTGTTTGTTTTCCTGTTTATCAGAATTTATCCTTTATGTAAAAAAAAATCATTTTAAAGTGCCACAGTCTTGCCATGGAAGTGGAAACTCTATGCATGTAACATGGGGAATTTGGGGGTTTTATAAGATGAAAAGAGTGAACTTTGGGGAAGTAAAAATCCATCCCCGATGAGTTCCCTGCAGACTGGAAGTGGTAGACACCAAAGGATTTGGTATGTGTATGTGTGTGGGGGGGGTGCGTGGAGGAGTGGGGAGGGGTCTCCTCATCAGAAGCTCCTACAGGTGTCATCAGTCAATTTAGCTTTCCTGCCCAGACAGTCTCAGTCTACCTGAGGCTGTTCGGTCATTAACCCTTCATTCATCTCCTTTCCTTAAAGGAGCACTTTTTCTTAGGAAACTAGAATAGTTTCCTAGGAAACTAGACTCCTGGAAACTGGACTGCCCTCCCTCCCACAGAACTTCATCCAGCAAGACCTTTTTAATTCCAAGGCAGGATTCTCAATGGAACCCAAATTCCAGGGACTCTTCCTTGTGGGCCTCTTTCTTTCCCTTATAATCCTTAAAAACAAACAAACAAAAAAACAAAAAAAACAAACAAAACAAAAACTTGTCTTTCTATAATCAAATTCTATGTTTTCTATGAATTTAATTCTTCAAATTCATGAAGTGAGAATCCAAAAGCCACTGGCTCTTCATGGGTTTGACTGCTATAGGGTTTCATGACCCTGGACTCTGAAACCAAGCACACCTAAACCCAAGATAAACCCTATTTCTCTTAAAGACAGACTGATTGTACCAGACCACAATAATTGTCAGTGACTTCAATACCCACATCTCATTAACAGATCCTTGTTTTTTTCTCATCATTTTTATCTAAGCATTCAACTGTTAGCTATTTCATATGAATATTAAAGAGAATAATTTGATGAATATGTTATATATATATGTCATTTGGTATAAATGAAAATTATGTATATGTAGAATTTCCCATTATAAGAGATCACTGCATCTTTTTAGTTGTGGTTGATACTGTTAGATAGTATTCTGAATAGGAAGCAAATACTATCATTGAAAGGAAAGTTAGTATCAATGACAATGATTAGAATATTAACCATATACTTAACATATAATTCCTTATAAGCTTCATTTAATTTGTGCTATGGAGAGTAATTTTCTACTGCCACAACATGCATATTTACCATCATAAGGGAAATGCAGGTCTATGCTACACATTAATAATTAATCAGATCCTGTCAAGTCTTGTTATAGTGCTATGACAGGTAGCTGCAATTTTGAAATGAGATGTAATTGTTATCTGACTTATTTCTTTCCTTTGAAATGACAGAGATGTTACATTATAGCTTTTTTGTATCTCATTTGTATCATTAAACGTGTCATTTAGCTAAAAAGAAATCTGATATTTCAGTTATAGCAGGCAATTTGTAAGCTGACTGCTTGCCATAGTCTCTCTCTCTCTCTCTCTCTCTCTCTCTCTCTCTCTCTCTCCATTTGTCTCTCCTCCCTCCCCTCCTTCCTTCACTTCCTCTACCTTCATTTAAGGACAGGATGAAAGAACAAGCACATGTATTCTAGAGGGTGTTTCACTCACTTGGTGTTTACTAAGCACTGCTGTGTTGGGATGAGGGGAGCTTAGTGGTAGAGTCAACAGCTGGATTTCAAAATCATTTCTGTCCCTCGTTTTGTTGATTTAGTCAAGGCATTTAATAATTTATGACCTCATTTCTTGCTTCTGTTTAATAAGGATTACAATGCTTTGTACCATTAAGTTTCTGAGAATGAACTGATATAATGTTCTTCAATAAATGATAATTTCTATTTAAACACATCTCTTCTTGACAGAAAGCTGGGTAATCTAACACACCACTAGTAGAAAACCATTATTCTTTTTCTATTTTTATACATAACATTTTTACTGATTGCATGGGCATTACTTTTTTAAAAAATAAATTCATATATTTATTTATTTATTTTCACTATAGATTTTATTCCCCGCACCACACCTGTCCACCTTCCTAATGTTCCACATCCCCTACCTCTGTCTCCACGAGAATATACCCACCCCCAAACCCCTGACCCCACTTGACCTCCAAACTCCCTGGGGACTCCAGTCTCTTGAGGGTTCTGTGCATCATCTGTGATTGAACACAAACCCGGCAGCCTCATATCAGTTGGTGTATGCTGCCTGTTTGGTGGTTCAGTGTTTGAGAGATCTCAGGGGCCCAGATTAACTAAGACTGCTGGTCCTCCTACGGGATCACCCTCCTCCTCAGCTTCTTTCAGCCTTTTCCTAATTCAACAACAGGGTCAGCTGCTTCTTTCCATTGGTTGGGTGCGATATCTGCATCTGACTCCTTCAGCTGCTTGTTGGGTTTTCTGGAGTGCAGTCATACTAGGTCCCTTTTTGTGAGTGTTCTATAGCCTCAGTAATAGTGTCAGGCTTTGGGACTTCCCCTTGAGCTGGAATCCCACTTTGGGACTGTGGCTGGACCTTCTTTTGCTCATGCTACTCTCCATTTCCATCCTTATAGCTTTTTCAGAGAATAATTTTAGTTTTAACTGTGGTATGGTAACCCCCTCCCTCATTTCATGCCCTATCTTCCTGATGGAGGGAAGCTCTTTAAGTTCCCTTTCTCTACTGTCGGCATTTTATTTATGATCCTTCCCGGGTCTCTGGTGCATTCTGGTGAGTTTGTCCAACCTTCTGCTTCCTGAATTTGCGTGTTTCCATTCTTTCTACTGGCCCTCAGGGCTTCTGTCCTTTTTCTTCATCCAATATCAGATCAGGTTCCCCACTCCCCTAACCTTTGTCCATTTCCCCTCCCAGGTCCAGCCCTCCCTTCCCACTTGCAGCTTTCTTTTCTCCTCCAAGTGGGACTGAGGCATTTTCACTTGTGTCCCTCAGCTTGTTAACCTTTTTGAGTTATGTGGACTGTACCTGGGGTATTCTATACTTTCTTTTTTGCCTAACATTCACTTATTAGTGAGGACATATTCACTATGGGTCTGAGTTACATCCCTCAGGATCATATTTTCTAGTTCCATCAATTTGCCTGCAAAAGTCAGAATGTTCTTGTTCTTTATAGCTGAGTAGTATTCCATTGTGTAAATGAACCACATTCACTGTATCCATCCTTCTGTCTTGGGACATCTGGGTTATTTCTAGCTTCTGACTATCACAAACAAAGCACTATGTACATAGTGGAAAGTGTGCCCCTGTGTCATGGTAGGGCAACTTTTGGGTATATTCTCAATAGTAGTATTGCTGGGTCTTCAGGGAGATCTATTTTCAATTTTCAGAACAACCTTCAGACTGATTTACAGAGTGGTTATATCAGCTTCCAATTCTATCAGCAACGGGGGAGCGTTCCTCTTTCTCTACATACTCACTAACATGTGTTGTCACCTGACACATTTCACATCATGAAATCTGATTACACTCAGTTATGAGTCCTCCTAGGTCCAACTCTCCATCCCTTGTAACACTTACCCCATTAACTCCCCTGACCCCCCGAAAATGGTGTTTCCCATATATTTTAGAACATGGTCATACTCCTTTGACCAGGCCCTTAAAGAAAACAGGGTCTTTCCCCACCTGTACCCTTGCCAGAAACCACCAATTGTGGTAAGCTACACTTAATATCCATATTACAAATTTAAAGAGTTCTCTTCAATCAATCTTCTTGGTCTAGGCCATTACTCTTTAGGGGATAGAATGGAGTAACATATGGATTGTCACAGAAGCCTTATATGTACCTCTTTCTCAGCTGTGAGTCCGTAGTAGTTTTCAGTAACACTGCAAAAGTAGCTTCCTTGCTCTTTACAATTACAGCAAAGATCATTTTTTATTAATTATTTTCTTAAATAGACATAAAAACACATTTCCACAAACATAAACTATGTATAAGTCTCAAGATTTATGAAACGTTTTAGGCGTATTAAATATTTCCTAGGGATACTCAAAAGCAAGTATCAGACTTCTTAAGCCATTCAACAACCAGATAATATTTAATTTTCAACATTTGTCATTGTAGGGTGGGTTGGAAAATCCGGGAATTTTTTTAGTAAATCTTGACACTACTATTTACTTACTATAATGACAGATTTTATGGTCTCTCTGAGTTCATTTTCTGTCTTTCCACACAGGTAATTTAAGTATAATACTAATTGAGCAACCAATGAATAGCATTCGTTAGTAGTAATTTATCTTTGTCTCTGCATTTTCACATGTGTTTCTGTGTGGAAGTCAAATACCAAGGTGTTTCTCTTTATCTCCCTCCTCTTGTTTTTTGAGCTTAACCTTGGCCTCCCGGATTCAGGATTCAGTTAAATTAGCTGTATCAGTGACTATCTTCTCTGCCTGTTCCAAATGTTGAGATTACAGGCACTTACTTACCCACCAGGCATTTAACATGGGTAGTGAGGAGTCAATTTTAGGGCCTCATATGTGTGTGGTAAGCATTGTACTAACTGAGCCATATCCTCATAAACAATAATCATTTTTAATGAGAAGTTCCTCTCCAGTTTTACTTCTCAGAGCATACTTGGTGTAAGTAAAGCTTGTCTTAGCTAGGGAGAATTTTTTTTTTTTTTTTTTGCCAAACTTGAAAGGCAAGGGTCTCATTAATAACTACTCGGATCTTCTCTTGCTCTGTAGAAGTAGATTGTGTTCTCTTTTTCTCTTTCATAGCCCTATATCAAAATTTATTTCTGAGACTCACAAAAGAGTTTTCTTATTGAGAATTAACTACCCTCCATTTTTGAGTTGATTTTCTCCCACTTGCATAAATGGACACATCCAAAACCATGAGAGTGTCCATGCTGATTCCATAGCCAGGCTGACAAAGAAAAAAAAAAAAGAATAAAAGAATAACTAATAATAAGTAAAAGAAAAATGAATAAAAAATAAAATGTTTTGTTAGAGAGTCAGGAATTGTTCTTTATGTTTATTTAACACTAGCACATTGATGTTTTAATTATGACATATCATGAAACAATAAAAACATCATTTGTTTGATGAGATGCTTCAATAGGTAAAGACACTTGCCTTAAAACCTGGTGGCCTGAGATTGAGGCCCAGGACCCACATGATAGGAGAGATGTACATTCCACTGTTGTCCTGTAACTTACACGTGTATACTATGTCATGTATAACTCCTGAACATAAGTAAAATGTCTTAGTTTTTAAAAAGCATGGCATTAACATTCTTGTTTTCAAGATCCTTGTATGCTGTCAGACTCAGCATTTGATCTTTTCTCCTCTGGAATCTGCCCTTTAATTGTATATTGCATTTCAGGATAGAGATCAGAGCTTGCTAGGTTTAATTACTGTTAACAGTAGACAGTGACTTGGTAACTATGCTCTTTTTTGATCCTGCCATATTGTCAGTTTGATGTTTCAAATATGATCAATAAAAAACATTAAATAAATTTCAAAAGAAGTCGTTCATGTGAAGTTGCACATTTTACTTTACTTTTTTCAGAGATCTCTCACTCTGAGAAAATTAGAGACGCAAACTTTACCAAGTTTACTGTCAATTCGAATGAAATAAACACTCTAGATAAATAGGAGCTGAAATGGAATTTGTCAATAAATAGAAGTATTTTGAAAGCATCGTTTAATTGTCTACATGGCATACGTGTGTGTACAACTAGAGAAAATGTGAGAATGGTATGAATCTGGGAAGAAAAGCAAGGCAACTGTGTCTGGGTGTAGGAGCATCAGCTAGTGCCTGTGGCTTCCAGGGCCTTTCTGTGGCAGCTATGTAAGTATACAGAGCAGCAACAGCATCCTAAGTCATCGCTGTCTCATTTCAGTTTCACTCTGTAGTCAGATTTGAGTGAAAAGTGCCCAAACACCTTTTCCGATCAATGTGCTCAAACTTCCCTAGTTTCTTATGATTTATGTGTAGCGACCCCTAACCAGCACTGTGTATCTACAGGAATGGGACTCAGCTCCCCTTGGAGCAGCAGGGAATTCTTGGTTTTGGGTGCCAATGGGAAAATTAGCAGCAGTGTATAATAACAGCTCTGAAGAAATTCCTTCTAACTTATGTGTGGTGTATCTTTAAATATTCACTTTTGAGGGAACTGATTGGAAAGCAGCCTTACTCTTTTATCTAGTGCTTGCATTACGATAAGTAGATAATTAATTGAAAAAGTTGTCTCTAAAAGAGCCAAGCAAAACCAGAAGATCAGAAGATTGAGTTCAGTAGCTAGGCAAAGAAGTAACAAAATTTTAAAAAGCAAACAACAACAACAACAACATCCAACCCAGTCCAAACTAAACTAAACCAAAAACCTGTACTACCCAGACATTTCCTTATTTGGAGAGGTAGTTAGTGATTAAGAAAGACAGCTGGCTTTTTATCCTTCCCCACCTTGCTTAGTGAAAATGTTTTTGCCTCATATTTGACTTGACACTATGGCTCCACAGCTCTGAGTTTGAGTGAATACTGGGTAAGTGTAATGGAAACACCTTCTTACCATCACATAACTGAACTTGAAGGTTCAGAGCATCAGCAGGAAAGCTGCTGCCTGGCTGCCTTCATCCAGACTCCTGTATCTTTCCCTAAATTGAGGCTGAACTTGGAGGAAGAACGCTAAATGATTTATTGGTTTCCTTATCCTTCAGCTTCAGTGTCATAAATATATTTTCCAGTAGACATATTAAGAGATTATCAGGAAACTCTCTGCTGCCTATGAAAGCTGAGCTGCTACAATGGATGGAGTCAGCCGTTTATATAGTGCAGGAATTAGGGGGCACAGTGATCAGAGCTGCTGGCTGTACTGGATGCACGACCAGTGGGGAGAGCTCAATAAATCTCTCCTCACCAAAGAGTGGGAGCTATTGATCGTCAGTGGCTCCATTAGCTCTGTATGACTTCACTGAAATTAAAATCTTTAGGGCTTGATCCTCCCCTCAGATAGCTATATGTACACAGGGCCTAAACTAACCTTATACAAAGTAGTGAGAGGGGTTATTTTTCCTCCTTTCCTCTCCCTCTCCTACCACCATGATATTGAAGAGAGGCAGGCTGCTTTCTGTAGAATTTTAATAGGCCTCTGTTTAAAGTTGTACCTCTGACCTTTATGAAATTAAGCAGCATTGCTCATAAGACTTAACAGATCATTTTCATGCTGGTGAGTCTGTTTTGCACATGTCTGTAATTTCCCCAAGGATGATGACCCTTCACAAAACTACTTTGAAAGCTCATCCAGAATCAACTGAAATGTCAAAACCAGCTACATCAGATCTTAGTAATATGATAGACTAAGGAAAAAAGATGTAGTCAAATATTTTTTCCACATTGATATATACCTGTGTGGCCTTGTTATGCTAGTGGGAGGCTCTAAAAGGTTTACTTTAATTTTCTCTTGATTTTTGAGTTCACCAACAGACAAAAGCTACAAGATCCTCTTATTCCATTAAAAAAAAAAACAAAAAAAACAAAAACCAAAAAACAAAAACACCAAAAGCATAAAGCCCAAACCAATGTGTGTTTCTCAAATTCTGCATGTCTTCCTGTTAAAGGTACTGAAACATCCATTTCTCCAAGGAAGTAAAACCCATCTAATGGGCCCACTTAAAAGATAGTCTATGTAGTCTACGATTTAGAATAAGGCTTTCTGACAAACGTGTGTCTGTATCACCAGGCTCATCTGCTGGAAAACAGGAAATCCATAGCATTTTGGAAAAACTCTCAGAGAGATAATATAATATATCATGACAACTAATGGCTGGAAGTTGAAAATGTAAACCACAAATGTGTGTGAGATATATTGACGTACATACTGTCTAGACATGCTCAAAGGACTCCTACCTTTTACAGAGATTTTGAAAGAAGATTAGATTTTATTTGTTACCTGTGTTCAATTTATGTTAGAACAGAAATAAACTAAAGGTAATAGGGCTCAATTTTTATATATTTTTTGTCTGATAGAATAGATAGCACCCAAATTTTCTTTCAACCTCAAGATCACAGGGAATCAGTTTTTAAAACAAAGTTAAAGATCTAGAATTTTACCTTGTCCTAATATAGCTCCCTAGTTGTATATTGGTTACTGATGTCACTAGGGATTATTGAATGGAATACAGCAACCCAAGGCCTAAGAATAACTTTAATATGTCTTATTTTGCTAATTGTGTAGTCTTATGAGAGAGGTAAGAACAAAAACAAAATTACTCCATTTCCCCCAATAAACAATATATTCACACACAATCTCAAATACATCCATGAAACTGCTTTCATGGAAACCATCGTTCACTAGGGTGTTTGCACTCTGCATCTGTTGAAATGATTTATATTAATCAGTTATAACTTAATGCACTAAGGACTGGAAGAAGAATATCATGCCTTGCTGGGAAGGAATGAATGATGAGTTTTACAGGAGATGCTGAAATTCTTTTCCATTAGAAGCAGGTCTGATCTAAATCTGCAGGTGCCTACATGTGGCAGATTTGAAAGCATTACTGCTACACTGCTCCTCAGGATAAAAAGAGATAAAATGGTGTATCTTGAAAAGGCGGGAAGGATAAGCCAAGACTTCATGATTTAATTCTCCCTTTGAGGAAAAGCGTTTTAAGAAGTGAAATGTAGCCTTTCCTCATATGTCCAAAAAAGTAAGCCCAGGGTTTATAATTTAGTAGATGGGAGCTTATTGTTTTACCGTCCAGATCAAAGCTCCATTTCTTGTTCAGCACTAAATGCTTGTTTCTTGATGGGTAAGTCATTTAACCTTTGTGTATTGTATTCTTTTCATCTGCAAATAGAGATGGTAATGCTCACTGAGGATGTACTGCTAAGATTAGGCAATAGATGATTGTGAAGAGCAATATATATGCTAAATAACAATGGTAATGCTGTCTATCAGAGAATTTGTATAGAGAGCAGGGCAGCTCTGTCAATGGCATCTCCTGCAGAGAGAGGTTTGAACAAATGATTACCTGGTTAGAACTCATGTTTTATGACAGAGTGAGATTATTTCTTTTCAGTCTCCAACCTTTCTATTTAACTCAGAAGGATTTAGCTTATTTTAATATGAATTCATTTTATAAACTAAATTTAAGAATCCTTCCAGCCAAGTCTGCTGACTGTATGTTATATATTTTTTTCTCTTTTTGCCAGCATTCTAAATTTCAATCCCAGAATTCCCCTAGAATTTCTGGTGCAGAGACCAAAGGCCTCCATGTCTGAACATTATCATACATCTTTTCAGCTTCTAATCTAAATATCTCCATTTTCCCCATTTCTGTAGATAACTTCCTTAGCAGTAGTTTACCTTCCATCTCCTATTCTGTCATGGGCATAAACCACACTTGCTCAGATCTTAACAGGGTTAAAATTGCCACAAGCAGTAGGGATAGCTGCTAATCTTCATTTCTGCAACAGAGACAGGGAAGTTTTCAGGGCCAGAAGAATGCTTCTATATCTCTCTTTTCCTAGCTGGCCATTATGTTCTGATATAAACTTAAAGGTATAGCATCCTAAAAAGAAGCATATATTCTTTTCCTCAAAGTATAGCTATCATTTATAAAAGAGAAAAAGAGGGAAAAGCCCCTCCATTGAAAATTTTTTTTTAAATATCAGTTGAAGTAATAAAAATGTGAGAGAAGAAACAGGGCTATTTTATTTAAATGTGAATTTTCATTTCTTCCTTAAAGAGATACTGTGGCTATTTGTTTTATTTCATGTGTTAGAGCAATGTATCCATTTCCTGATTTATAAATTCTCTGTGTTGGAGCATTATTGCACCACTTTTTAGAATAACCAGCATTGGTGTTTTTATTTCCATTTTGTTGGAGTGTAAAGTGACCCTCTAAAACAAACATGTTACAAGCCTCCAACTCTCAGGTAGATGAAGGTTATAGATAAACATTTTTAAATGAACACAGTTTGTAAATCACATGTCATTAGACATTCAGTGGTTTATTCAGGTATTTATTTGTGAATCTCATCCCAAAGGAATATGGAATTATTAAAGTGTGGTTTTAATTTTAAGCTTTAGAAGTATTATTCAATAAATTCATGGCTTATTCCAGACAATTAAATGCAATGATTTGATTTAGGGATATGAGAAATCTTGTTTCTACTGTTCTTATTAACCCTACTGTGAGCTTAGAATCTCCCTCTAGTACATCAGGTAAAGGCTTAAAACAAAGATCTCTGGCTTCTTTGAGTGTGTCTGAGATTTTTCACATGTCTGAGGTCAGATATTTTTGTGAAACCGGGTTGGCTGAAGAGGGATACAGAGGATTACAAAAGTCTTAACCTTTAGGGAAGGCAGCATGAAGAACTGCAGTCCAAGTGATGTGGACTTCCCTTAGGTTACACTTTTACTTCCAGTTCCTACGCACAGTTTGTCTGTTTGGCTAGAGCCCTTGCTGTGTCAATGGAATGCCCTTCCTTGGATATTTCAATTACTGCATATGCTGGAACATTTGGCAACCCTTAGGGGCCCCCACTCTGTTATATAGCCAGTGACAGTGCAGGCAGCACAGATGGGAAGAGCTTGAAATCAGAGTAAACAAAAACATTTCCCTCTTACTTAGAATCTACACAATGATTTACTTGGACAATTTTTTCAGGTGGCCATAGAAGATGAGTAACTTGTTGTTTCCCGCACTAGTCTTGCCTTCTTTAAAGCTAAGCATATGCAACAATGATACTCACATTACTGACTGTAATGAATCAGTCTGAATTAGGCTATGAAATAATTCTTAATCATGGAATACAGGCTGTGAAAGCCATCTGCTTAAGTAGCCACAGTATTCTCTCATATAGACTTACTGAAATTAAAATATTGATAAAGATAATTTTATAGCATGTGGAAATTAACACATGAATTAACACATGATTTGCTTTTGCATTCAAATCAAATAGCTGATTTTCTCAATAAATATTACCTTAGACTTTTTCTTTGTTTCAATTAGCATACATCCATCACAAAATATAAGATTCATTATGATTTTTTATTTTTCTTTTGCATTTATGTTTGATAAAGTTTACTGTTTCCATTGCAAGGTGATAGAGCTACATAAAATTAAAATAATACAGACAAGCTCCCTTTCATATTTGTTACATAAGTAATCTTAAAGTGATATACAACATTTTAGTATATACACTTCTCAGGGTTTTGTTAGTCTTATTGTCCTAAGCATATATTCTTTCCCCCTAATAAATTGGGTAATATTCTCATAATTAAATATATTCTATATATCTTCTAAGAACAACTGCAAATCTATAAAGTTACTTTGGGTGTTGAAGTCTTCTATTTGTAAATACACTATATCCTTTTGAACTGTGTTCCTATTTTAGAGTATTTGAGTATTTTCCAAATATTTTAATTCTTATATTTACTCTAGTTTTCTCATGTTCATTTGTATATTAGGTTGTTTTTTTATTTTAATGCATTATTTCATGTATATTTCACATGTTTATTTTTATGTTATTTACCTACAAACATAGACACACATGTCTGAAGTCTTCATATCAGAAATAAAATGCATTATTTATCTTACTGAGTCTGGCTTATTTCGCTTAACATGATGATATCCAGGTTCATTCATTTTTCCTGCAGATAACATAATTGCATCCTCCTCTTTGAGTAAGTAAGACTCTATTGACATAATGTTCTATTTCCACGTTGAGCTTAAACTACTGAAATTAACTTTCATTCACAATGAACAGGGTATTTCTTTGTCCAGACAGTGGCTACAGAAGATAGCTATGAGTGTTTAGCAAAAATTTTCCATATTTTGAAGAGGATATGTATAATCCAATATGTTATACTCATGCCCAGGGTGTTATTTATTCGTTCAATAATATTTGTTGAGATCCTACCATTCATGTTAAGGGGTCTGCCAAAGTATCTGCTTAGAGTTATGAATAAATATCATACCTCTGCAACCAAAAAGACTTATATTAAATCAAAGCAAAATCCATTTTTGACAGAAACTTATTTTGAGGAAAATAGAGTAACAATTTAATAATGTTAAAAATCAATAAATCTACATATTGTCAAACACTTTTAGAGGCAGGTACCTGGAAAGGAATTAGTCTCTCAGGTCTGCTTCTGTGATTCTAGCAAGCATTTTATCCTGGGTGATTATTAATTCTTTGGAACATTTGTCAGGTGCAGGGCTTAGTCAGATGATTGGTTCAGTGAATGAGCTTCCTGATGGGCTTAGGCTGTGGCCTATATCAGCAGTACAGGTGGCCTACCACACAGCACGAAGAACAGCCATGCTGACTCATAACCAGCCTCTAAATGTGGAAGATTTACAAATGCTTTAGCATTACAGCTTTGACAGTTCTACTCAACCTCAGTGTAAGTTTAGAAAACTCTTCATTTTTGTCATTCAAGACTGAGCCAAAGCTAAACCTTTATTTTATTTGATTAATGAATATATTTACACACTTATATGCATTTCTTTCAGAGAGAACCTGTTGAGATTGTGAATGGCCTGCAAACTCTTTATGTCTTTGGCTAGTAAAAAGTCAAGGACAAAAGCCCAACTAATTTAGAATCGATTTCTTTAGATATAATCTTTTATATAAAATCAAATCAAATGATACTTATTGCTGGGTTACATGTCTTCTTTCTTTATCTCAGTTTACAACCATGATTTAGAAAATGTTCTTAAATTTAATCTTAATTTTTTTTCTGTGCTACAGTCAGAGTGACTTCTGATTTATTTGCATATATAGTCAGCACATTATCAGTATAAATGTAACTTTTATTCACCTGAGGTAATTGTCTTTTCAGAGGCTTACTGCTGAATAAGCTTATCCTTTCTAGTTCTTTCTGATCTCTGGCTAGCTGGTTTAACTCAGCTCTTTTGGCTCAAACTCATCTACAAGCTGATTGATTCCATCTGGCTTCTCTCAGCTTCCCACAGAGTTGCCCTACTTGTCCTCAAACAAACTTTGGAGATTTGTTCTAATCTTCTCACTCCTTCTCATTCTCTGGCTAATACTGCCTCTACTGACCTCCACTGAATTGCAAAAACTCACAAAAGGAACTCAATCTACTGCACTGTGTTCACTGTACTGACTTCCCAACCTACTGACCAAACTGAACTGAAATTACTGCTCCGAACTGAACTAAACTGAAGTGAACTGCTCTTTTTTTTTATTATTTTTATTTATTTATTTATTTATTTTTATAAAGCTTAACTCTAAGTGGATCAAAGACCTCCACATAAAACCAGAGACACTGAAATTTATAGAGGAGAAAGTTGGGAAAACCCTCGAAGATATGGGCACAGGGGAAAGATTCCTAAACAGAACAGCAATGGCCTGTGTGGTCAGATCAAGAAGTGAACTGCTCTTTAAGGTTCTCTTTCCTGTCCATTCTGATATATCCTAGCTGTGACTCATTCTGTCAAATCTTTCTGTGATTCATCACTTTGTCTGCCCCCCGAATTTAGATGTCATTGTTTAGGATTAAAGGTGTATCCTGAAGGCTGTATTCCAGTCAGAGGAATTAAAGTCCTCTACAGTCAGAAACATTACTAATTGTTTTTCTTGTTTTTAATATTTTTTATTAATTCTTTGAGAACTTCGTGCAATATATTTTGAATATATTCACCCCTTTCATTACTTCCTTCTCAGCTCTTTCATGTCTTCCACTTAACCTTGTAATTACTTCATTTCTGTTGTTAGTGTCGTTTCCCTATTGAGTCCTCTTTGTGTTCTTTGGCTAATCTTGAAATCAGGGTCTGTTGTCCTTTGTGGACTGTGCTGCAGGGTGCAAGTCATTAACAAGAACTGATTATGCTTAGGACTTTTCCTCCTACAGGGTTGCCTTTTCCAGCCTTGAGATATGGGCTTGTGCTCATTCTTATTGCATTCTGTATCCTTAGAAGGCCTACTTTTTTTTTTCCCCCCTTGGTTCTTTTTGAAGGGAAACAGAGGAGGAATCGATCTGGATGAGAGGGCTGATTCAGGACTGAGAGGAGTTGAAGGAGAGAAACTGTGGTCAAGATGTACAGATAAGAGAGGAATAAAAGTTAAAAATAAAAATAGACAAAACCAAACCCTCTCTAAACCTGACACTCCCTATCTTGGAAGCTATCAAATGACAATGGGTGGTAGTATCTAGTGATAGTAGTATGGATGGGTTTCTGGCTGAAGCTTGTATAGGTGTTTTGTATGCTGTCTCAATTATAGCAAGTGTATACACTTGCTCTGTTGTATCTGGAAAGAATTGCTTACTTGAAGTTACCCAACATCTTTGGTTCTTAAATCTTTCCTCCTTGCTTCTGTAGAGTCCCTGAGCCTTTGAGGGGTATATGTCTCTTTTAGAGAAGAAATATGAAAAGTGATAACTAACTCTAAAACTTTTTGATAAATCCATATGGAAATATACTACTATAGAAGCTTCTTAAACTATCTCTATCTATCTATCTATCTATCTAGCTAGCAAGAAATTTAATGACTGTTATTATTTACATGTAGTATTTTTAAATAAAGAAGTTATGTCTTTACTCACAATATCTGGAAAAATCATTTTGGGAAATGACTAGATCAATAAGAAGGTAAATAGTTAAATTACTCACTACCTATTCTATAGAAATGCAGGGAAGATTGATAAATTCTTAACCATTCTCATAGTTTTTGTAGCTTATATAGGAGCATTAACATAAACTTAAGCATAAACAAGAGTTAGTTATCTGTGTTTGCAGATGATAGAAAATTGTTATTCTGTAGTCAAATGCTCTACCACTGAGCGAATATAGAGAAATTTTAATTTTGGAGATTGTGTTAATAATAGTGTGAAAGAAGTATCACTATTTTATTATAAGCATTTCTCCCTTATAAATACCAGTGGTTGTTTAAAGCACCATCAATTCAAGATTTCTTGATGTATATTGAACACTTTACCATGAGACTATATTCTAATCATTGAGTTCTATTCATGTGGTTAAAGTTAAGATACCCAAAGAGTAGAATCAGGTAAAATGTCCTTGCTGAGAATGTTGAAAACATTTGTAGATCCCAGTTACAGCACTCAGCAATCAGAGATTGGATGGTGAGCAGTTCCAGTCAACATATAACCCTGTCTGGAAAAATACATTATTTCTTATAATTTTGCCTTTATTTAATATGGTTTCAAATATGTCAATGCTTCTTACTGAGCATGATAAAACTAGATCTACTTCATGCTTGTATGACTGGATGCTCACAGCTATTAATGAAATTTAGATTCCACGTGGACACTCAATTTGAGTGTATCATAGATATTCAGAGATGGACAGATAACATGTGATCATGGTTTCTAACTTTGAAGTGTGGATAGATTTTAAAATAAAATCCTAACTTCTATAACCTTCTCTCTCTCTCTCTCTCTCTCTCAATCTCTCTCTTTTTCCTTGACAGTGGTTGTTCACTTGAAATATCTAATGTTTTGTTTAGTGTTGGTGTTGCGGGAAATAGTGTGATTGATAAACCAAATGCTTTTTTGAACAGATGTTCAAATGTACAAAGATGTCCAGTTTTCTGCATAATGTTGGTAGCTAGGACCTCAGCTTGCAGAAAAATACTAAATAAGAACTTGAAGACAAAATAGTACCAAAAATGAAAATGATATTTCAAAGAACAAATGCTCTAACTACAGGAGGAAGAATAGAGTAAACATGTTTTAGTGTGTGTTAAACAGAGTTTTTCCACAGAAATTTTTTTAGATACATTAGTAATTAAAGGGATATTTGGAAACAGTTGCTATCACAGCCAAACAGTTATAGTAGAACAGAAACTTACTGGCTCCTAATTTGGGTTTTAATTACCATTAGTTGTTGGGAATTGAATCTATGCCTCTAAATGTCCTTATGAATACTCACCTCTATGACCAGAAAATAGCTCCTGCTATATCAATTTTGGGGAGATTTTAAAAATAAGCTTTATATTGAATGAAAAAAAAGCTTCCTGCTATAGTAATCATGCATTTTGATGAATTTACAGGAGTAGGCTATTATTACAGAACATTAAAAAAGCATCACCCAGAATAAAGTGTTTATACCAGATTTTAGAGACAAAAACGAATAGAGACAGACTTGAAATATACTTTGTTTTAGCTCATGAATGGTTGAAATCCACATATTTCCAACTCTTTTGAAATCTGAGTAAAATATAAAAAGAAATAATTTTTACAAATGAGGTTGGACAAGCCTGATCCTTTAAAGGTCACACTTTATCTCTCTCTCTCGCTCTCTCTCTCTCTCTCTAGCTATCTATTATCTCTATCTATCTATCTATCTATCTATCTATCTATCTATCTATCTATCTATCTATCTATCTATCTATCTCATTGATGGATCACTGAATTTTTGCCAGCAAGTTAGCTTTAATTGTTGATTGGGCATGGGGTAGAGTCACCTGAGAAGAAAGTTTCATATGAGAGACTCTATATAGAACAGATTGGTCTATATGCCATCTATTGGGTATTAGCTGATTATTAACTGAGTCAGGAGTGCTCAGCCTACTGTGGGTTGCATTGTTGTCTAGGCTGCACAAGACCCCTAACTGAGCATGAACCTGTAATCCAGCCAGCAAGCAGAATTCCTCTCTTGTTTCTGCTTTACCTTTCTGCTCAAGTTCCTTCCATCATGTCCTCAGTGATGGGCAGTGGCCTGTCAATCTCAGCCAAATAAATTTTTTCTTTCCCCTATCTGGTTTTGGTCAGAGTGTTTTATCACAGCAACAGAAATGAAAGTGACACCACTACAAATGTAACTTTGTATTTTGTGGGGTGTTGAGCTGTGCAAAGGCAGCCTGGTTCCCTATCAAGTGCAGGCTCTGAACCAGGAGACACAGATGGAGCCAACTGCAGCAGAGGAAATGACTTCCCCTCCCTGCTCATGCTTGCTCCCCTTTACAAGAACTCTTGCACCCGGCCTGACCAGAGATCTCCGTGGAAAGCCTCCCCGGTACACAGACCCATAGTATTTTATAAATTTAATATCTTCATATGATTCACCATTCTTGACATTTTAGAGCAATATGTCTTTAAATATTTGCCAATGTACATATCTGTTAATGTCACCATAAAATATTGCTCCTACACACTGTAGTAAAATATATCTCCATTTTTAATGTTGTGTTTATGACTGCTACTGTATCCTGTGATAACAAATCAAGAACAAGAAAATGGCACACAGCAAGTTAAGCAGAAATTCCTGGCCTGGTTGCTCTCATTAATTGATCAACTCACTTCTGTATACATAACAATATTTTGCTAGATTTATCATTTTTCTGAGAGAAAGAAGAAATTTCCAATGATTTTGGAGCTTCAGGTTGAACCGTCTACACAAAGTTGCATGCGCTTAAGATCCACTTAATCTACACTTAATATTTTAGCATCAAGCAATTAGGGATGAATTGTACAGGCCAGTTTAAGAAAAATGTTTTTTTTTTTTTTTTTTTTTTGTATTTTCTCCCATTCTCTTGTAAACTAAAGACCACTGAGCCATTTTCAGCTAAGAATCATGTAGGGACTGAATGTTTGAGGATTTGGTCAACAGGTATGAAAAAATTCCTTCTATACTATGAGTTGTTTATTCTTTAAATGTTTGCATGTGGCACACGACACCAAATTCATAGAAAAACCATTTTAACAGTGTCTTACTGATACTATTTGATTAGTAGATTCTAGAAATGGCTAAAACTCTAGACATATCATGTGGACATGTATCTGTCAGTGTTAGTTCAGCATCATTATTTTAACTCTCTGCCTTTAGCTCTCTAATTTAAGATTTGTTTATTGATCCATCTCTGGTGTTTCAAACCAAGCCATGCTGGTTGGTAATGCATCTTAGAACAAGTCCATTTGAGAAGCATATGCAAGAAAGTTAATATATTCTACCTAGTGTTTCAAGTTGTAAAGACCCTTCTCCATTTTGCCTTTGGAGATTTCATTGTTTTCTGTTTAGGTGTCTTAGAACTCCGACAATACTGCAAAGCACATGACAGCGAGAAGGTTAATGAGTATCTTTTTATGTTGAATTTTTAAAGTGGATTTTACATTTTATTATGAAGAGTAATGCAATGAATTCTAACATTCTATGTTTCTATATTAGTTGGCTTTTTCTTAACTGTTCCCTTGATTTGCAATGCCATCTCTCATCCACTGTTCTCATATTTTTGAAGGAATACTTGGTCCCCAAAATGAGACCCATCTTCCACTTTTGTTATATAATTGCTCTCTTATCCTCTTTCCTATCCCTTATGATCTCTTGGCTATTCTCATGTTTCATCACATAAACACACACACACACACACACACACACACACACACACACACGATTCTTTATCTAAAAGAAAATGTCAGCCAACATTTATAATGGCTTCTTCTACCCACACTCATATTCTGGAAAAGTTATCATTTCATTGCTCCGTATGGTTGAATTTAATTACACCCTTTATAGCTACCAGGTTTTCATTTCTCATTTACTTTTTGATAGTTTCTAGACAGTTTTATTTCCTGGTATATGTGAGTGCTGAATCAATATACATGAGTTCACTTCTACCTCTGAAGTATATGTATTTCAAGTCCTTTTATATATACCTGGGAGGGAATAATTGAATCCTATGTTAATTCTGTTTTGAGTTTATTGAGGAATTTCTATATTAATTTATGTAGTCACCATACAACTTGTGCTTCTATCAGTAATTTAGAGTTTTGCTCCTTCCTGAAACTCAACAAAGTTTGTTTGGTTAGTGGTAGCAATTATGACTTGGATACGATAGCACCTAAAATTTTCAATTTTTTTATTTCATTTTTTATTAGATATTTTCTTCCTTTACATTTCAGATGCTATCCCCAAAGCTCTGTATACCCTCCCCCTGCCCTGCTAGACAATGGTGTTGGCATTTTAAAAAGTAATATCTGCATATTTGTATTTTGTCTTTGGACGACTATCTGTTTACTTCATTGTCCCATTTATTGGTGTATTATTTGTGATATTGTAGAAAATAATGTTGACATAAATTTTTGAGAATGACTTACTAATACCTGGAAATTTATCCTTTCTTCCTGTATAGCGAGTACAATTGTATAACTAATAATATGAAGCTTATAAGAGATCCTCAAGCGCCATAACTGAGTAATATGTCAAGAAGAGATCTCTACTATGAAAAGTATCAGACAGACAAACAAAAAAAACCATAAATACTGAGTACTTACCCAGAAAGGCAATCTATAGAATCTATTTATGGATCTATACATTGGAACTGGACCATATTAATTACATGTTTCATGACAGTTCCTAGGAAGCATTTGATTTCCGAAAAAAACAAGATCAATTCATTTTTAAGCTACATATGTGAACGGAGTTTATTATTAAAGAAATTTCAAAGCAACAGTTTTATTAAATGTGTCTTATTTGACATATCATTCAATATTCATGGGCAGATATACTTTCATTGTATAATTGTTCACTTTATTCAAAAATATTTTATTTATTTTTACTTACACCTACGCACATATTTGCATGGGTATATGTGTATACAGGTGACAATAGATGCTGTGAAAGTGGTGTATGCTCTTGGAGCTGGAACTAGAAGAGATTTTGTAATTCCTGATGTGGTAATACACACACACACACACACACACACACACACACTCTGTTGTTTTGGAAGAATAGGAAACACTCTCAGTTGCTGAACTATCTCTCCATCTAGGTTCTCACTCATTAAGTAGGATTACACATTCCAATTTATGTTCGTAATTCCCACTCCCCAACTTCTGCCACCTCTACCTAACTTTCAACTTTTATCATCACACGCAGGACTCTTCTGTGTCTTATAAATTTCAGCTCAACACACATGTCAACTTCCAAGTTTTGAATTTAGGTCAAATACCTTTTACATGAAACTGTTTATTCCAGCGTTTTCAGATTACAAATTTTGTCTACTTCATTATTTTGAATTATATTGAGAGGTTACTGCAGAAATTAATAGCTAACAAATGCCATCCAAGTGCACATTTCTGTATTTTCTAAATAAATTGCCTCAATTTGTTCCTATCAGTTTTTTTCTGGTGCCTAAGGCATCAATAAAAATAGGGTCATTAATTGTCAAATAAGTAATTTTCACACTATTGCAGTCTTGTTTCATACATTCATTTGTGCTTTTACTATGTATGTCCATATTTACCAAAATCAAGCCCAGTTATATAAGTGAATACATTTTTCTCTAGGAAACAGAAAACTGAGTGTCAGAGTCAAACATAATTCCTATATAAATCATACTGTCATTCATGGAATCTGCTGAAGAAGCAGAATGATAATACTCATGTACAGACAATGTTAGAAAGCATGTGTGGGGTAAACATGAAAGCCTTTCTTCATACTCTTTAAAATAGGATGTGTTATTTTTATTGTTGTTTTCTAATATAACCATTTTGCTCCTGTTTGATAAAGATGATCTCAATATATATTTTCAAGTTTTGTTTTAATTAAAGAAATATTTTATTAACTCTTTGGAGAGGCCCCAACTGATAAAAAATGAAAACTTGAAAACTGGCTAATTGTAGCATATAAACATATGTAGCAGTGAACAGGAGTTGATATCACCCATGTATAAACATATTAAGGGACCTTAGGGCTATTGTATATTTCTTATTGGATATTTTATTTATTTACATTTCAAATATTATTCCCTTTCCTTGTTTCCCCTCTGGTCACTCCTATCCCTTCCCTCTGCCGCTGCTTCTATGAGGGTGTTACTCCCACTCACACACCCACTCCCACCTCACAGGCCTGGCATTCCACTACACAGGGGCACCAAGCCTTAACAGGACCAAGGGCCTCTCCTCCCATTGATGCCAGACAAGGTCATCTTTTGCTACATATGTGGCTGGAACCATGGCTCTCCATGTGTAATCTTTGCTTGGTGGTTTTGTCCCTCTGAGCTCTAAGGGGTCTGGTTGGTGATATTCTTGTTCTTCCTATGGGGTTGTAAACCTCTTCAGTTCCTTCACTCCTTTCTCTAACTCCTTCATTGGGGTCCCCATGCTCAGTCCAATGGTTGGCTGCAAGAATCTGCCTCTGTATTTATATGGCAGAGCTTCTCATTAGAGCTTCATCAGGCTCCTGTCAACATGCACTTCTTGGCATCTACAATAGTGTCTGGATTTGGTGACTGTATATGGGATGGATGCCCAGGTGGGACAGTCTCTAAATGGCCTTTCCTTCTGTCTCTGCTCCACACTTTGTTCACATATTTCCTTTAGATATGAGCAATTCTGGGTTAAACTTTTGGAGATGAGTGTGTGTCCCCATTCCCCAACAAGGGGCCATGCCTAACCTCTGGATATGGTCTCTACAGGTTCTTTCTCCCCTTTGTTCAGCAGTTCATCTAATCTCATTCCTGATGGGTCCTGGGATCCTCTTGCCTTCCTGGCATCTGGGACTTGCTGTTGGATATCCCTAGTTCACCATCTTCCATTGCTACACAACTCTGTTCAAATTCCTAACTCTCTGCATATCATCCCCTTCTCCTCCCATACTCTATCCTGCCCCCTTTCCCCTCCCCTTCCTCTCTTTCTCCCAAGCCCCTCCCACCCTCTATCTCCTGTGAGTATTTTGTTCACCCTTCTAAGAAAGATTAAAGCATCCACACTTTGGTCTTCCTTCTTCTTGAGCTTCATATGGTCTGTGAACTAGATCTTGAGTATTATAAGCTTTGGGGCTAATATCCACTTATCAGTGAGTACATATCATGTGTGTTCTTTTGTGACTGGGTTACCTTATTCAGGATGATATTTTCTGGTTTCATCCATCTGCCTAAGAGTTTCATGAAGTAATTGTTTTTAATAGCTGAGTAGTAGCCAGGCGTGGTGGCTCACGCCTTTAATCCCAGCACTCAGGAGGCAGAGTCAGGAGGATTTCTGAGTTCGAGGCCAGCCTGGTCTACAAAGTGAGTTCCAGGACAGCCAGGGCTATACAGAGAAACCTTGTCTTGAACCCCCCCCCCCCAAAAAAAAAGTAGAAAAAAATAGCTGAGTAGTACACCATAGTGTAAATGTACCACATTTTCTGTATCCATTCCTCTGTTGAAGGACATTTGTTCAACTATAGTTACCTACTTTGATAAAGGATATCAGTCTTTATTTACATTAACCTTAACATTATTTTGGCCAACTTCTCTTCATGCTCCCTCTGCACTGCCTTTCCTGCCATAACTTATTTTTGATTCCACACCAAATATATTTCCTATACTATGTGAATGAATTGCTTAGTCACCTTCCAAAATGTGACAAATAGATTTCAGACTTCAAAGACTACATCTGATCCAGTATCATGGTACTTGTTTGGTTTATTACCCTGGACAGAATATATATATTATATATGCAGAAAGTATTGCAAAATTGTTGCATGCAAAAATAGTATAATGGTTAGAGAAAAATAAGTCTTTTTCAGAAATAGGTATAAGTAAACTGAAGAAAAACAATCTTCTTCCTGTTGGCTTATTTTCTTGCACATTTCTGCAAAACATAAACCCCACCATTGATTATTTGAATCTTCATTTGTTAAAAAAGCAGCTATGTAAGGATATGTTATGACAGTTTTGAGCTGCTTGGGATTCATGTGTACAGAATTATAAAACAGACCTAAATATGTTGGTTTGTCTTAGGCAAAACATAATTTCCTAGGTGCTAGGCAAATAAAGAATTTTGAAAAAATATTAGAGACTTGTTAACACCTCAGCAGTCTAGAGGTTCTTAAATAATTCTTCTTCTTCTTCTTCTTCTTCTTCTTCTTCTTCTTCTTCTTCTTCTTCTTCTTCTTCTTCTTCTTCTTCTTCTTCTTCTTCTTCTCCTTCTTCTCCTTCTTCTCCTTCTTCTCCTTCTCCTTCTCCTCCTCCTTCTCCTCCTCTTCTTCTTCTTCTTCCTCTCTTCCTTCTCTTCTTCCTTCGCCTCCTCCTTCTCCTCCTCCTCTTTCTCCCCTCTTCCTCTTCCTCTTCCTCCTCTCTTCCTTCTCCTCTTTCTTCTCCTCCTCCTTTACCTATTCCTCCTCTTCCTTCTCCTCCTCTTTCTCCTCCTCCTCCTTCTTCGTATTGGTTTTTCTTGCTATCATTCTACTTCTCATTGGAATTTATAGAAATTTCTGTTTTGTCTGTGCTTCAAAGTACTAGGGCTGTGATGGTGGGTATATTTAACAGTTCTGCTTTTGTGACGTGTAAAATGGATGATATGAGTCAACTATTGTGAATTGCTTGCTGTGTGCAAGATTTTTTTTTTTATTATTATTATACGTAAGTACCCTGTAGCTGTCTTCAGACACTCCAGAAGAGGGAGTCAGATCGGATGGTTGTGAGCCATCATGTGGTTGCTGGGACTTGAACTTATCACCTTCAGAAGAACAGTCGGGTGCTCTTTCCCGCTGAGCCATCTCACCAGCCCCCTGTGTGCAAGATTTTTAATGTCTCTAGTGAAGAAAAAGATACTAACCAAGTAATTTATGTTTTTATAGAAAAATTGATATATCTTCCAGAGAGCACTAAAAATTAGTTATCATAATTTACAAAGCAGACAAAGGAGAAATAAGGTGTATCAAAAACACTAGGATGCCAAAAGGGAGGAAGCATCAATTTCCTGACCTGTTCTTGTTAGTAACACATATTATAGATGGACCCACCCATTTATAATTCAAATTTTATCATCTCCAATGAGATTGCATTGTGTACCATACCACAGCACTACTATTGCAAGTTTTATAAATCTTTTTAAGCTGTCATCTATGAAAATCATACTGATGGAATGGAAATGTTACCCTGATACCTTTGAAGCTTAGCACTCTCGTTGAAGCAATCCTATCGCCTTTCTTGTATTGTAACAGCAGTCTGTTAAATCAAATGAACATCTAGAAGTATAGAATTTCTATTATTGGTTTATAAGTAAATAATTACTATATTCTAGATCCCTTGTCTTTCCCTGTTTTATTATTTGTAAATTGGGGCGTTATGGTTTCACATACTTATGGTGTCTAAATTACTATGATTTACAATTGCCTTGCAGAAGAATTAAACCTAGTAGTAAGTCAGGTTTGGAATATTTCTCTTAAATATTTCTTGGCAATTTGTGATTCCTATGTTGAGAATTCTGTTTTTCTCCATAATCATTTTTTAATTGGGTTATTTGGGTTGTTGGTCCCTATCTTCTTTTGTTCTTTATAAATTTTGGCTATTAGCCCCTTATATGATGTAGTTTTGGTGAGATCCTTTCCCAGTCTGTAGGCTTGCCTTTTGTCCTATTGACACTGTTATTTGACATACAGAAGATTTTCAATTTCATGAGGTCACTTTTATCAATTGTTGATCTTAGAGCCTGAGTCATTGGTGTTCTGATCAGGAAGTTGCCTCCTATACCAATGTGTTCAAAGCTATTTCCAACTTTCTGTATTTAATTTTATTTTGAGGACTTTGATCTACTTATACTTGAGTTTTTTGTAGGGTGATAGAAATGGCTCTATTTACATTCGTTTACATGCAGTTCTAATTAGACCAGGTTGTATCATTTCATGAAGATGCTTTCCTTTTTACACTGTATGGTTTTGCCTTCTTTGTAAAAATTAAAGTGTCTTTAATTGTACAAATATATAGCACATTGTAGCATTCTTAACAGAGAAACTCCTAGGAAATATGCAAGATAATTTCATCAAGGGTTCTCATTTTGATCAAAACACAGATCAAGTGAATTAACCCATGGGACAACTAACTTCAGATGGTAAATATAGGTCAGGCTTAGGGGTTATGCTTCCAAAAGACTGTCTATAACATATATGTCTTCACAAACACACATCAGATGGAAAAATATGATTTTGTAGAAAAATATGAGTTTGGATATTTCTTTTTTTTTTTTTTTTTTTTTTTTTTTTAAAGATTTATTTTATTTATTATATGTAAGTACACTGTAGCTGTCTTCAGACACTCCAGAAGAGGGCGCCAGATCTCGTTACAGATGGTTGTGAGCCACCATGTGGATGCTGGGATTTGAACTTATCACCTTCGGAAGAGCAGTCGGGTGCTCTTACCCACTGAGCCATCTCACCAGCCCCTGGATATTTCTTATGACATATTTAATAAAATGGATGGCAATTGTTGGACCCAATTCAGAAACTCCTGCAAAGCCTACTTCCAGATCCACAAACATTACAACAGTCTGATTTGACATCTATTCCAGATACAGTCCCAATTACATCTGCTGAATCCTGTACCTCAGCATCAGAAGAAAAAGACTTTGATGATCCTTCCCAGAGATTTGAGGAACTAAAAAGGAAACATGGGTCTCTTAAACTAGGCAATATCCAATTCTGGAAGCTGATAGTAAACAGTTCTTCCTTGTAACAATGAATCTCCCAGAGAATTTGTTCCTTCTGTTGACCATCACTTAGTACTCTTTCTTGGGGTTCTTTTGCTGCCCTACCAATTGTGTTGTTTTCCAGATCTCTAGTGATCCTGAAAGGCAACAGCTAGAGACTCTGGCTGAAACAATTGGGTCCTGGTGGCTGTGTTTACCTGTCTTCGTGTCACATGGTTCTTTCTCTCCCAGTCGTTTTATTCCCAGGGATTGAGAGGAGAAGTATTGTGGGTAGACTTGCCAGAGATGACTGGACCATGGAAGACACACTATGATGTATCTCAACCTTTATTTGTAAATACATCCCTCTGCATGAGGCTGATTTTAAAAAGATTCAAGTGCTGTGTGGCTGTAGTTCACTTCTTTTCTGGGTGGATGAGGCTTTTTCTTATAGGGACTTATGTGCCTAGCCAAGACCATCCTTGCCCAAGAGGTTAGTTTGGGACTGGCAGATGAAATTTTTGCTTATATGTAATGTTTATGCATATAACTGTTTCAAGCAACTTCAGTGATTTGATTTGTTTGTAATTAGTAGCTTAGTAGCTGCTCATAAAGATTTTCATGTCATGTTTTAAAAATTAATTTTAAATTAAAGAAGTTATAATATCAGTTTGAATTTTGTATTTTTAAGAATAGACTATAGAGGTAGAATGTTCTTTTCTGGGACCCTAGATCACTAGTAGAGCATTTGAGGAACAGGGGCAAATCTCTAGATTTGCTGTTTAGCCAAACTGTTAGTCAAACCCAACATGCACCTGCCTCTGCCCTTACATCCACCTATCATTGCCACTGCTGTTACTATAATAACGGTTTTCAATATATGATGTTGATTTGTGTGTTACATATGATACACGTTTTAATATGATGATCTTCACCAGAGATGCAGATTTTCCATTGATATTCCACAAACAATCTCTCATTCTTTGCATTTATTCTTTGTGGTGGACCAACAAGAAAATCTCCAACAAGAAAATCTCCAATGCCCTTTATAAAAGCAATAGCTGTTCATCACAAGTAACTATATGCTCACCCTAGAAACGGCTCCATCTCCTTCTTCAAGAGCAGAGGACATCCTCAGTGATTTCTGATTATATGAAAAACAGAGGGTTAAATTTAGTCAACTGGCTTTTTTTTTCTTTATCTCTCAAAAAATGTATGGTTGTTCCAATGGCAGGGAAAGTTGCTGCCCTGAAAGGCTTTACTCTCTTAGTTATTCATATCAAATGTAGTTGATAAATACCCACTCTAGAATTAAACCAATAGAGGTTCAAATCCCAGGTCTAGTGTCATTTGATCTTGGTAAAGTCCACTTTTTAATTGAGATGGTTTTCTTGTGGTCCTGTACACATGTGCTGAGGTGATGTCTAGGAAACACCTGACACAGTTTCTTCCTCGTAATAAAATTCCAGGGACCTCAGCTGTCATTTTAAATAAATATGGTATTACTGAATACATTTGGTTCACATGTGGAACAAATGAAAACCATATCAACCCACTTGTCCTAAATATGTACACAAGTTGCTTAAATGTGCTTAAATTGTATTACTAATTATTCATATAAATGATGCAGTTTCTTCTTTAAAATTAGATTCAATTATTTCATCATTTTACAACCCCATCTCAGCCTTTTCTTTCTTCCTGGTACCTCTTCATACAAGTCCTCCCCCATCCAACCTTCAAAAGAGAAAGGGAAGGGCCCCTCTGGGTGTCATCTCCCCTACACAATATACACAAGCCCCTGGGGAACTTAGTTCCTCCTCTTCCAATGAGGCCACAGAAGGCAATCCATTTAGGGGTGAGGGTGCACAGGCATGCATGTAACAGGCTCAGGACAACCCTGAGCTCCACTTGTTGGGGGTCCTGCATGAAAACCAAGCTCCTTTACTGCTACATATGTGCATGCAGGTGGGGCTAGGTCCAGCTCTAGCTTGCTCTGCGGTTGGTGATTCAGTCTCTGGGAACCCTCAAGACTTCAGCTTAGTTTACCCTGTTGGTCTTCCTATGGATTTCCTGTCCTCTACTGGTCCCCAAGCATTCCCAACTATTCTGTAAGACTCCGCTAGCTCCATTTAATGTTTGGGTGTGAGTCTCTGCATCTCTTTCCATTAAGGAATAGGTGAAGCCTCTCATAAAATAGTTATGCTAAGTTCCTATCTACACGCATAACAGAGCATCTACTTTTGATCCTGCACATCTTGCAGGCAAAACACATTTTGGGTCGAATGTTTTGTGGGCAGGTTGTTGTCTTCTACTGGGAGTACTGGCTGGCTATAAGAAGTGGCCATTTCAAGATCATATCGCCCACTGGTAGGAGTCTCAGCTACAGTAGCCTCCATAGATGTTCTGGGCCCTCTCCCTATCCCAGATCTCTAGCAATGTCCTAGAGATTGTCCCCCACAAACCTCGACTGACCTGCCTTCTCTTTCCCCTGTTTGTTCTACACATGATGTCCCCCTCATGTCCTACTTCCCTTCAATCTCCTCTCCTTTCGCCAACCTCCAATTTCTATTTTGTTTCTGCTTCTGAGAAAGGTTCAACCATCCTCCCCTGGGCCCTTGTTGTTTGGTCTGTTGATTATAGTGTGGTTATCCTGTATTTTATTGCTAGTATTCACTTATAAATGAGTGCATACCATGCATATTCTTTTGTGGCTAGGTTACCTCTCTCAGGATGATATTTTCTAGTTCCATCCATTTGCTTGTGAAATTCATGGTGAATTTAATAGCTGAGCAGTATTACATTGTGTAGATATGCCACATTTCTGTATCCACGTTTCAGTTGAAAGACATCTAAATTGTTTCCTGTTTCTGAGTATTATGCATAAAGCAGCTATAAACATACTTGAGCAAGTGTCCCTGTGGAATAGTATAGCATCTTTTAGGTATATGCCCAGAAATGGTATAGCTGGATCTTGAGGTGGAATTATTCCCAATCTTCTGAGAAAACACAAAATTGATTTCCAGAGTCATTGTATAAGTTTTCACTCATACTAGCAGTGGAGGTGTGTTCCCTTTTCTCCACAACTTTGCCAGCATGTGCTGCCCTTTGATTTTTTCATAATCTTATTCATTTTGATGGGTGTAAGGTGAAATCTCAGAGTAATTTTGGTTTGCATTTTATTGTTGACTAAGGATGCTGAATGTTTCTTCAGGTACTTCTTGACCATTCAAGATTCCCCTGTTGAGAATTTTCTGTTTAGCTCTGTGTAACATTTTTTTTTCATTTTTT
>LR750645.1:0-132702 GCA_902729485.2 Mus minutoides
TGGGGCAGATAGTGGATAGCAAGGGCTCACCTCATTGTCTCTTGAACCTGAGAAGCTATGATCAAGGTCTCAGCTTTATGTAGCATTAGGGAAGTACAGAGTGTGGCAGAAGTGTTCTCAGCTGAGGTGACAGAGTGGGGCGAAAGCTGGAGAGAAGCCTTCCCTAGGCTTTCTGCCCAGAAGCTGCGGTCAAGTCTCAGGCAACCCTTCTGGGACCCTCAGGGATACGACCCCCTACACACACACACACACACACACACACACACACACACACACACACACACAGAGACGCGCTTTGGAGTGGATGCACACCCACAAGTCACAATGCTCCAGAGCCACACAAGCACTGTCCCCGCCAAACCACAAGCCACACGACGATGTCCCTTCATCCTGATAGGGAAACATCCACAGTTGCCACCAAGATTTAAACTTTACACTTTTTCAAAGGGGGTGGGGGTGGGGGTGGGGGCTCCAGGGCACTTTTCGAGAGAAGGTGTCTGGGACCCCCTGAGGTTCTGGACAGCCTTGTTCTGCAACTTGGGACTCCTGGCTTCCCTCCCTCTCCCCCATACCCCTCACCTGGCAACCCGAGGCACAGTAAGAAGCTGTAGTAGACCACCGGCACGAAGCCTAAGCCGCAAGCCGAGCTATTCGTAGCGAGGTGGGCGTGCGTGTGCTCCATGAGCGCGCCCCTCGCCGGGCTGGGCTCGGCGCAGCTGCCAAACGGCTGGAGACCAGGCAGCTCTAGGGAGGATCGCCGCACCGCGGGACCCGCTTCCACTACTGGCTGGTGTCCTCGGGTGGCTCCGCACCTGCCCTCCTAGATAGGAGCTCCGTTCTCTGGCAGGGTGCAGGGGACGAGGGAGGGGCTCCTGAAGCCAGAGTGTGCACCTCCCTCCTAGGACCGCTCAGCTCCCGCCTCAGAACCGGGACCGGGACGCCGTTCCCCTCAGCCAATCAGCAGCTTCCTGGATGGTGTGTGTGTGTGTGTGTGTGTGTGTGTGTGTGTGTGTGTGTGTGTGTGTGTGTGTGTACACGAGCGCGCGCGCTTGCGCGGGCACACACACACACAGCGTGCACGGTGCAGGTTTGGGGGTGGGGGGCTTGGGTGGTATGTTAGTCTAACCCAGTCCCGGTTGCGTTTTTTTGGCTTCAGTTTCTGGAGGAAAAGACCGGGTTAACTTGGGAACCCCGGAGGAAGACTGGGATGGAGAACAGGCTATCCTGGGTTTCCAACCCCTGTGGGAGGGGCGTGGTGTGAATATGACCTGCTTCTCCCTCAGCAGCTCCTTTCCCCCTCCAGTATGTCCTCAGTTTTTCTTCTGACTCTCCTCCTAGCTACTTGTCCTCGCTCCCCACCAATGTCTGGAGTCCATCTTCACGTAGAGTATTTTACATCCCGGTATGGCGGATGGGGTCGCGACTGTTGGAGCCCAGAGAATGTTGAAAGGTTTTTTTTTTTTTTTTTTTTCTTTCATGCCTGAGCCTGAAGGAAGGGTGCGAATATCTATGCGAGTGCCACCAGGTCGATGGTACTGTCCCTGAACTTGGATGGGATGCAGGCTGGTTAAGAGAAGCCCACAACACACAGCCTTCAGCCTGGCATAAGGCTATTAGAGCCACTGAGACATACCCGCACGCACACAAAGGCACACAATGCCCAGCCATGCGGATGCACTCACACACTTATGCACGCGGATGCTCCCATCTTCCACACCTAGCTAGGCTGGTGAAAACATGCAGACAACCTCATCAATATGCACGAGGGCGCAGCAGGCTCAGGCGGAGGCTTGAACAAGTACACAAACGCACAGAGAGAGCTGGGTGGTCTGGAGTACTTTGAAGGTTGTGTGAAGGAGAGTATACGCAGAGCAGGTGGGATTCTGGCAGTGCAGGGGCGCTCTCATTGCAGGAGAGGTGGGCAGGGCTCTGCAAGAGCTTCATTTTTCAAGGGTACCCAAGAATCTGCCAAGGAGAGACGTCTGTCCCGGGCTCAAGTCAAGAGCACAGAGGAGGAGCACAGAGGCAAGCCTTTCCAGGAGCAAGCTGAAGCAGAACCAAGCGAGGGGCCATGCGACTGGCTCTAAGATGCTGAAAAGCCCACCCCGTCAGACTCCTCCCCTAACTTCTGTTCCTAAGAGAAAAAAAGCTGAACTTCTGGGTCTCCAGCAAGGGCCCGGTGGGTGTCCTGTCCCCATCTCTGTTAGGTGCTTCCTGGGGAAGAGAATGGAGGAGGGGAAGGCTGGAGGACCAGAGTTGTAGAGGGATCTTTTGGCCTCAGCGGGGTCTGTGGTGAACAGGCAACCAGCCCAATAAAGGGACAGGTTATTACAGAGTCCCATGTGTCCGCAGTAGCCCAACCTGATATTTCAAGCTCTGTTAGATATTAAAATTTTATTGTCGCCTCCCTTACCATCTTAACCTTTTGTTTTATTTTTATTTTCTGTTGACACACATCACCATGCATATTTCTTGGGATATAATGTGATATTTCCATCCCTATATTTAATGTGTAATGACCAAATCAATGTAAAGAGCATATTTGTCACCTTAAGCATGTGTCATTTCAGCTGAGCGTGGTGGCGCACGCCTTTAATCCCAGCACTTGGGAGGCAGAGGCAGGCGGATTTCTGAGTTCGAGGCCAGCCTGGTCTACAAAGTGAGTTCCAGGACAACCAGGGCTATACAGAGAAGCCCTGGCTCGGAAAAAAAAAAAAGCATGTGTCATTTTTTGGGGGGGAGTGCACTCACAATTCTCTCTTGAGGCCAGGAATGCAGCTTAGTTGCCAGAGTGCTTGCCTAGTAGGCATGAAGCTCTGTCTTGAACCAGTGGCATACGAGACCTGGTCCCTTAGCTCAAGTCTTTAGTCCTAGTACTTGGGAAGTGAGGATCGGAGGATCAGAAATACAGAGACGTCCTTGGCCACACAAATCCTTTCTTACGGTGATTTTGAATGTGACCACCCTTCCTGTAAAATTTTAAAATACAAAACAAAACCTCAGGAGCCAAGTAAAGCAACCTCTAATCACTGCAAAAGGCTCAAAAACATAATTGCCGTAAACCTATAGACGGGATTGGCCTGCAGGTGGCGCTGCATTAAGATGAGACGCTGGCTGATACATGGCTTGGCAAAGCTTCCAGTCTCTTTAGAGATCTCCATGAAGAAGAGTGGTTAATGCCCCGAGCTTTTGCATCGGCAAACTGCATGGCCTGCCGCCTCCTCACCCTCATGTCTCTGCTCACTTGTCTGCTTCTCATTAACAATCCTATTTAAGGTTGGCATCTCAATTATTCTTCACCCCAAATCTTGTGCTTCCCCTGTTCTCCCAGTAGGCTTAGTCCCATCCATCCTACCACATAGGACCTGATTTGTCTTGTTCTTGTCCATTCCTTTCTTGGAAGGTCAGGAACTTTTGTCTGTGGGGTTCTGGATACAGCTTTACACAACACCTGCAGATTGCAGAGTCAAAACACATGGAGAGAGTGAAATCTGTAACACTTAGTGCTTGCGGTGGCAGAGCATGACTTTATCTTTGAAGCATAGGTGGGTCAGTGCTGGAATCGGGGACACAGCCTCTGATTTAGCATGCAATGAATGATCATATTTGATTTGATACTTCCAAGTTAAAATTCCAAGGCCCATTGCTAGAGAGCCTTTATAGAACCTGGCTGGGCAAAGGGACCGCATGAGGGCCATTGAAGGACACAAGTTTACTTCTCCATCTGTAAAATGAGATGAAGCAAAGCAGGAGCGTTGTTGTGCCCGAGATGCTGAGCAGAAAGAACAGGGGTGTGGTGAGAGAAGGGCAGACAGCAACCCCAAGAGAGTGGGTGTATTGGGATGTAGTGGGTGTAGTGGGTCCCTTGGGATGATTGGTCAGACACAGACTGTTCGTCAAGGAAATGTATGTTTGCATGGGAATGTACCTAAGGTCCTGAGACTGGCTTGGGATGTTCTTAGTCTTGGGGTAAGAGTGTATGGTGAATTCACAGTCTACTTGAGTTGTGTGTGGCAGAACCTACCTATGATCCCAGCACTGGAGAGGCTGAGGCAGAAGAATTAAGGGTTGGGGGTCAGCCTGGGCTATGTATCGAGACCCTGTGCTCCCAGGAAAAACCAAACCCCTGAAGGTAGAATTTTGCTGATCCCTTTGGTTGGAACATGAAGAACAATGGCGTGGGAGAGCTGATACGAAAGACTGGAGACATCCATCCATCCATCCATCCATCCATCCATCCATCCATCCATCCATCCTCGCTTTCATCAGACTTTGTACAGATCTTCATGTGTGCTGTTGCTTCCTGATGCTAAGAATGTGACATCCCATGTGCATAAAAGATTAAGTGTTTAAGGCGGTCACAGCAAAGCTGTAACCTAAGTGTGGAACTCTTCTCGGTGTGGGGCCCTGGATAACCACACAAGTAACTGGTCTTGCTGAGTGTGTGCAGATGTGAGCCTCAAAGTAAGACTTCCTGTGTGCTGAGAGTTTATTAAAAGGCTTCTGTTTGGTAACCTAGCCTGGTCACAGTGGAAGAGGTAATGCTAAGCTCCATTCTACAGATGAGAAAACTGAGGTACAGAGAAGTTCAGCGACTTGGTAAGGACCTCCTGACTGAGAGTCAGCCCAAGGTACTCTGACACCCGAGTCTATGCTGAAGTCACTGAGGAGCTTGTGCAGGTGCAAGGGCAGGCATGTGGTAGAATTGTCTCGGTGTCATGCAGCCCTCATGTGTCCTCCTGTGCCTCTGTTATCTCTTCACTTGAATTCTCAGTACAGTATCAGAGAAGATTCCAGAAACAACCCTGGGTGTATTCATAGGTGACTGAGCTAGAAATATAGGCATGATGTCGGAGCAGGAGCTGAGTACCCAAATATAGGCAAGCCTGGTGGATATCGACCACCAGTGAGGCAGGGATGCTGCTCTTTCCTCTGCATTCACGAGGAAGTGTGCTGCCCCTCATGATTCTGAGAGTCCTCAGCCTTCTCCTTCCAAACTCCATTTCTCCACCCTTTGGTAGGTGGAGATAAATCTAAGGAACAACTCTTTAGCAGAAACAGCAGCACAAACACAAGTTACAGCTAACACTTTACTTAGAATTGGAAACACAGCTGGGAGAAGTGGGGATTGTAGCAACTCGGCAGCTGCTCTTACAGTATGCTGGTCACTGTAGTGGGCTTTGAGCATTCAATTGTTTAAGAAAGTGAGAAAGAGCTCTGATTTGCATGGTGTTAAACTTGAGCACAAAAGATGAACATGAATCAATGCACACATATACATATACACATTTATATACACCTATACACCACATACACACATACCATATACACATACACAGATACATACACACAGCAAAACATACATACCACATATACATGTATATACATATACGCATGCATGCCCATGCATGCCCATGATCATGCATGCAGACCCATTGACAGAAGTAACCTTGGGTAAATATTATGAAGGACAAGTTAAATGAGAAAGTATACTGGAAGATCTTGTATGGCCTGGCATTCAGGGAAGGCTTCTCTGAGGAAGTGACATTTGAGTGGCTATGTGAAGGGTAAAGAAGAGCTACTGTGGTTAACGGATGTGAGGTTAGGGATGAGAGGTAGAGAATGGAGCAAAGGTCCTGGTGTGAGAGGAACCAGGACTCCGGGGAAGCAGAGGTCCTGGCTGTGGGGGAGACAAGGAGCTTATTGCAAATGCTAAGTGGGCAGTGTGTTGTTGACCATGTGAGTGGTTGAGTTCTTACCGTTTTTAAGGCGGGCAATGGATTGTATTATTAGGTTTGTATTTTTAGGCACTCATTCTGTCAGGGAAGTAAAGGAGGCATGGATGGATGGATGGATGGATGGATGGATGGATGGATGGATGGAGAGAGGACAGATTACGATGACTAGGATCAGCCTGGCTGGGAGGCTCTCTAAGCCCACTTGGGTGGCCCACCTTCCACTCTCATCTCTCACCACAGTGTAACTCACCCTCTGGTTTCTCCTTGCTTTCAAAGACTTAAGGGTCACTCAGTCTTGAAACCTTTTCTGACCTTTCTCCCTGACCCAGACACTATCTCCTCTATGGCATCTCTTACCAGACATTGCCACCAGGAGGTTGTCTCTCACCTGTCCTTCTAGATTCAGATTGCCACCTAGCCAGGCTATATTGCTTTATTTATGACTCTTTAATGCAGGGTCTAATTGCTGCTGTGTCCTGTGTCACTATCAAACAAAGCTTTGAAATCCTGCTCAAATAACACCCAAATAACTGCGCATGCCTCAGGACCCTCTTGATGGGATTGCTAGAGGAGAGCTCCAACAGCCCAGCTAGTCCAATTATGTAAGAGGTGAATGGGTTCTCATGGCTGGGAGTGCAGAACTCTGCCTGATTGGAGCCTGGTAGATCCTTGTCACTTTCCACCAGGAGTCTCTGCTTTCCCAGGATTAACCACATTTTTAGCAGGTGCTTACAGCAGAATGAACGCTTGCACCCCTGGGTCTGCCCTGCTGGCTTAATAACTGAACTCAGGGCTGATTTCAGGAAAACTCCCCGGGAAAGCTCTCTGTGTTCTAGCCTGGTTGGGAGCTCATCTCAGCCCAAATCTCCACCTTCAGATGAATTTCTGTTGCCAACAAAAGTGGGCTGGAAAAGCACAGCTCCCGTGTCCCGCAATGGAATCAAAGCAACGGATCACAAGCATGGCTCATGTGTCCCGCAATGGAATCAAAAGAAGGGGTCAATTCTCTCTAAGCTATGAGAACTGTGAGAGAAGATAGATCATTTATCCAAAGGAAAATACAGAGAAAGGGCATAGATTTCAGGGGGGTGGGGGGGTGGGACTCATGGCTGCAAGCTGAAGTTGGCCACTAGGATGCCAGCCAGCCAGCGCTCTCTTAGGTCTCTTTTGCATGCTTTATGTTAAACTGTCTTGAATAAAGTTTGTTTTTTAGCTGAGGTTTAAGTTCATAGCAAAACTGAGTAAACTGAGTAAAGTGTACTGCCCACACAAACCATAGTCTCCCTTATTATCAACATCCTGCTACAGAGTGAGACATTTGTGTATTGCTAAGCTTTGTATTAGTATAACAAAGATACCCGGGGTAACTAACTTGTAAACAGACAAGGTTGACTTTGGAGATTCTGGTTCAAGTTGCTTTAGGTTTCTGTGATAACTGTAGTCCTGGTGGGAGTAAGTGGAAGGAAACCACTCTTCCTGTGAGCAAGGAAGAGGAAGAACAGAAGAAAGAGGAGGGGGAGGGAGGGAGAGGGGCAGGGGGAAGGGGAGGAGGAGGGGGAGAGGAAGAAGATATCTCATAATTTCCTTCAAGGAGATACCTTCAATGGCCTAAGTATCTTTCACAGGTCCCCATCTCCTAAACACCCACAAGTATCTACCCATAACATCATCCTGGGACTAAACCTTTAACACACGGAATCATAGTAATTTGTACAGCTGATGACCTACGATGACATTAGGGTTCATCTTGGTGTCATGCATTCTTTAATGCTGGACAAATGTAAAAGTAAGATGAACCCACCACCAAAGATCATGCAGCCTAGATCTGGATGTTCTCTGTGCTCCACGGAGACATGACATGACATGACAGCACCTGTAAGGGAATGACACCAGAGGTTTTCTTCTGACCTATGCACACACATACATGTACACATATACACAGAGATATCGTCTATATTCAGGATAGATAAACATTAATATCCATCTCTACTTCATTCTGAATTTCTGGGGTGAGGAGTGGAATGGACCAAAAAACTCAAAAGTGTTGTCGTGAGATCAGAGCAATGGGTGGAGTTGGATGTGCAGCGCAGGAGAGACACTAGCAGCAGATTCCAGGTCCCATGTGCACGTGCTTTCCATGTAAAGAGCTTCAGTTTCTATGTGTGCTCTACAGTTCTTCTCATAAGATATATAAGACTGTGCTGTGTAATGGGTCTTGGTCGGGGATGTTATTACAAGCAATTGAAACCAACATCTCCTCATGGTGTCGCAATTCTTTAGAAATTTAACCTTCGGAGTTGTTGCAAAGACAATTCCTTCGCTGCTATTAGGCTGTCAAAAACGCCGCTGCTGGTATTTCCCTGGATGCTTGGGTCCTCCGCTGACCTTGGCTAGTTCTGTCAGAGTGGTTTCCGGTTTGTCTTTGTCGGCCGGCCGGCCGGCTCCTGTTTGCTTCCCAGCAAGAACGACAACAGTGTGCTTCTTCCCTCTGCTTCTTTCGCTCAAGCAAAGCTTGCTGTTGAAGGTGTTTTCGGAGGTGCCACGGATTTATTCTGCAGCCCTTGTAACAGTCACTCACCAAGGCCTGTCAATGCCCAGAGACTTTAGAGTGAGCCTTTTGTTGTCTGTCACTGACCTGTCAGAATGGTCAGGAGCACCCACTGAGTAGGATGGGAATTCTTCCACAATCGAGTGTCTCTTGGCCTCTAACACCCCAGAGCAGAAAAGCAACCAATCTGTGCTACACCTGGAAACATTTTCTTAGAACAAGAAGCACAACTGCAATGAAGTGAAGAAAGTGAAGTCTGCCTGAGAGGAAGGGGAAAGCAAAGGCTAAGGCTACGCATGTGTGTATACATGCCTGTGCCTATGTATGTAGATATGCATGGATAGATGGTAACATGCACGTATATATACATTAAATATGCATGGATAGATGTGTGCACACATTGTCTGTGTGCATATATATGAATGGATAGGTGTGTGTACACATGTGTCTATATAAATATGCTTGTGCATATATAGATGCCTATGTGCTTAGGTGTATTTGGATATGTAAGTGCACTTGTGTATCTCAGTGCACACATGCACACACATAGACACACACAGATATATGTATATATATATATATATATATATATATATATATATATATATATATATATATATATATATATATATATATATATATATATATATATATATATATATATATATATATATATATATATATATATATATATATATATACATATATATTTGTATATGTATGTGTCTAGTATATGTACAAGGTTTTATGAATGTGCATGAATATGCATGTGTATAGTTATGAATCTGTGTATATAGTCATGTGTATATGTGCAAATGTATCTGAGCAAATAATGCAGAATTATATGCATATATGTTTGTATATGTTCATATGTGTATGTATACATGAAATGTACACAATACACACATGTGCATGTATGATGTATATATAACACACAATGTGTATTTATGCATGAGTGTGTGTGAGTGTGTACATGAATGGGAAAAGAAGTACAGAAGAGGGAAGAAAAATTTGTATGCATCTATGTGTGTGCACATATATTAACACTTGTGTTTGTATGTGTGAATATATGTGTGCATGTGCATATTGCATGAGTGTGTACATGAATTTGCATATGTATGTGTATGCTTGAGTATTGTGCATGTGCATTTGAGCAAGCTTGTATATGTGTTACTATATGCATGAGTATGTATATGTATGCACACATGCATACAACTGAGTGCATACAGGCGCATGCAGATGTGCAAGTGTGGAGCTTTGTATGCATGTATGATGTCACGTGGGAGGTTATAACTCACTTGGACATTGGTATTTCTATAGACAGTCATTTTTCCTCAGGGAGATTAAGACTCTGAAGTACACACCAAATCTTACATCGCTCCGGGGAGACAGAGAAAGGGGAGAGAAAGGTATGAGAAGGGATAATGGAAGAAAAAAGTGGAGATGAGGGAAGAGAAGTATAAGAAAAGGGAGAATAAGAGAGGAGAACAGGTGATAGATAGGAAAGCCCTCGACAAGCCACAACAGCATTGTCACCAAGGGACTGTGTCTGTAGGTATGGCTCTGAATGGCAAACAAGGTCTCCTGTCTACAGAGGGCGGGACACCGAGGTCATTCAGCAGCTCTGTACACAATATTAGTTTTTGCACTTTAAGGCTGCTTAGTATTTTACTCTCTTTCTTAAGTCCAAATTTCTTTAGGAGAGTGACCCCTTTTCCTTGTCTGGTCTTAAGTGGATAGTGAGTGCAGGCATCTGCCATCCTGAAGCCACTAGATCCTGAAGTTCAGGGGCAACAGGTAGGTGTCCTAAGCCTGGCCAAGTAGACACTGTCTTCTGGGGCGTAGCATCTTGAATGGGTGAAACAATAAAAGCAGAATTTGTATTGTTTTGTTCATCTGAGTGGGGATCACCCACTGAGACTCATTGTCTTGGCTTTTGCTGTTTTCCATGGGATGGGACTTCCTTGTCCTCTGTGAGTCCCTAATGTCTCCTCACCATTGCGTTTTGTGTGTTAATTGCTCTTGACAGCCAAGGTGGAGACATAAGCTTAGTGTTCACCATGGCACAAATGCACGAAGAAATGTGACACAATGTGTGATGGATTATTATTCAATGTGGACAAAGAAAAATATCTTGCTGTATGCAGGGATCGTGACGAACATGGGGGAATATGGTGGCTGAAGTAAGCCAGGCACAGAAGCCAGATTTCTTCCTACAGGATTCCTGTGGAAGGAGCTTTCTGAAGCAAAGTTATAGGAACAGATGGTTAAAGTAGTTAGCAAAGCAGCCAGTAGGCAACAGAAAGCGACTGTACAGTGGAGGACGAAGCTTCAGGTAAGCAAGAGGAATGCCTTTAGAGACCTGCCAATAGCAGCGAGCACACAAAACATTGTACTGTGCACTAGAAAACAGAAGGGTGGGTAATGTGCTAAATGCTTTTGTTACAAATACAATCAAATACAACACACACACACACACACACACACACACACACACACACACACACACCACTGTCCAGAGGAGACTCTGAAGAGATTTTAAAAAAAAAGGATATTTCTCCAAAGCAAATAAATTACAAAATCCTTTTTGTATGTGTCCCCTAGAGCAGGTTTATAAAGCCAGTAACCGGAGGGTGTGCCCTGATCAGGGAGCGACTCTGGATTGTTACTCTTGCCTCTCAGCTGACAGGACTTCACTCTGAAGAAAAGATGGCCATGTGTATCCTTACACTTTAATCTCTTTTTAAATTTATTTATTTTATATATGTGAGTACACTGTCACACTCTTCAGACACACTAGAAGAGGGCATCGGACCCCATGACGGATGATGGTGAGCCACCCTGTGGTTGCTGGGAATTGAACTCAGGACCTCTGGAAGAGCAGTCAGTGCTCTTAACCTCTGAGCCATCTCTCCAGCCCTACATTTAAATCTTATTACTCACACGGACTGGCCTGGATATCATCAGCTCATTTCACAGGTAGGAAAATCGGCAGCCTGGAGAAAGCAGGCAATGTGTCAAGGATCACCCAGTGTTTGAAATGTGAGACTCCCGGAAGTGATCCCACCCAGTCCTACCCTTCTGCAGCAGGCCAGGGATAGGAACTGAGGTCAGAGAAGATCTGTGAGGATATCAAAGGTGAAAACAATATCATAGTGACAGCACAGGTCAATCATGTATCTATCTATGTATCTATCTATGTATCTATCTATATATCTATCTATGCATCTATCTATGTATCTATGTATCTGTCTATGTATCTATCTATGTATCTATCTATGTATCTATCTATGTATCTATGTATCTATCTATGTATCTATGTATCTATCTATCTATCTATCTATCTATCTATCTATCTATCTATCTATCTAATGATTGTGTGTTTTTGTTTGTGTATATGTGTGTGCATGGTGCATATGTGTGCATGTGTGCACATGTGTATGTTTGTGTGTATGCATGTTTATGTGCATGTGGAAGCCAGATGACAACCTCTGACTTTTGTTCCACAGAAGAGATCACCTTGTTTGTTTAGACAGTGTCTCTGATTGCCAGAACCTTGAAGAGTCCAGTTGGCTAACCACTGAGCCACAGGACTCTGCCAGTCTCTGCCTCCCAAGCACTGGGATTACAGGTACCTGCCATTATGCCCAAGGATTTTCACGTGGGTTCTGGGCAGCACTTTACTGACACACGTGGGTTCTGGGCAGCACTTTACTGACAGAGTCTTCTCCTCAGGCCTTGGAAATCTAACTTTTGTATTAAACCGGAGTGTAGTGTCTTGGGCACCCACTGTTGGTATTCTGTCTGGACTCCACCCCCACAATTACCTGGCAACAGCCAGGTAGGCCTGGCCCACTCCTCTCTTTTTTACTCCTGCTTCCAGCTTGCTTCTCGTTTACCCTCTTGGGTTCTTCTCTCCCCACCTCTCTCCACGTAGTCATGGCCGGCCTCTCCTTCTCTACTCTCTCCTTCTCTCTGCCTTTCTGCCTCTACCACTTTCTTAACTCCCCTCCCCATGCCCTAGATAAACTTTATTCTATGCTATACTGTCATGTGGCTGGTCCCTCAGGGAGAAGGAATGCCTCTGCATGGACCCGCTGAGTCACCCCCTTCCCCCATACCTCACCACACACCCCCATAGAACATATCCCTATGCCCTTTATCTTTTCATAATCACAACACTCACTGTATAACTGAGAATGGACTCCTAAAATAGCAATGAGAGGAATTTACTATTGGCGTCCTGCTTGTAGGCAGTGTGGACAGAATGTTAATAAATTTCATTGTGTCGTTTCTTCCTGGTGCGTATGGCATTAGAAGCCAAGGAGTCTTACACCTTGTGTTTACACCTTGATACTAGTTACTCAACTAGTCAAGCATGAAGAAAGTCTGGGTATGTGCTCCCATCAGCTAATCACAAGAATATTCCCCAGTCCCCAGTTTTTTTCTTTTTTCTTTCATTTTTTCCCCTCTTCCTCTATCACTGTACCACTCCAACTGCCAAAAAAGTTCAATTTTCTTTAAGAGCCCCAGAAATAGTCCTGAGAGGGAGGCATGGAACATTAGGAGCCTGAGAGTGGAGGGGCTTACCAGAATCCACCCTGCAGGGATAAAACATCGGGATGCACGAAAGGTGTGACTCATCCGTGCTCAGATAGAGCCAGGTCAGCAAAGCGGGAGAAAGATAAAGGCAGGATCTCAGGAGAGGCCAGCAGGTAGGCAATCTAGCCCTGTGTAGGGACTGAGCAATGAGCTGTCCTGCTCAGAAAGCACACAGGAAGTTTCTCTTTAACAACTCTCCAGGATGCTGCAGCAGGATCTGAAGGTAGTTAATAATGCAACGTGGGTTACAGGGTCACTATGCCTCTTTCTGTAGCCATTCTGTTGTGGTGGGGCAAGAGGAGCAGTGGGATAATGGAGAAGTGCCTTTTGGATTTCTGGCCAAGTCTCAGAAAATGAAAAGTCTGAAGTGAACATGTTGCTGGGGTTTGAGTGCTGAAAAGGAGGGTATTATGGTCTGTCCTTGTGGGGTAGGGTAGTTTCAGCTGCTTAAGTCCTACAGACCTGGGTTTAAGAGACCTGTATGACCTTGGTAAAAATGGGTGCTATCAGGGTAAAAGATAACTCAGCAATCCCAGGGATCTGGCCATCCCAGAACCACGCACACATGATTTTTGTTATTTGCAATATCACTTATATGACATTCTGTTTAAATGGACTCATGCAAACTAGCTCTATTAAGAAAAGTAACCGATAAAATTTTATTTAAAAATTAAATTTTACCATATATATGCAAACTGGTATCTCTCTGTCAATAAAGAAGGGAACCATTTAAAAACTCATAGGAGGGAAAAAATAAGGCATTAAAATTCTAGCAAGTGCTTTAGTTTGCCAGGCTTCTCAGTGTCAGCTTTTCATTCTTTGTTGAAAGTAGGAGCTAGAAAATGTTTGAGGGGCTGGAAGCACATTAGCACCCCCCTGAGACTTCCCCTGGATATGTGAACGGGAGGAGCTCTCTCACTGTGAGTCAATATTATTCCACACTGGGTCTGAGGAGTCCTAAAGTGATTTCCTCCTTCACATCTCCTGACAGTATTAGGAATAACACTGAGATAGTGTCTATGCCTGGCCTGGGGCTTGATCCATTCAATGGTGTCATTATGAATTTATTCTCTTTCCTTTCTCCTTTTGTTGTTGCTTTAAGAGGACATGTTGGAGGCTCAAACTTGGTAGCTTTATCTCCACTGGTGATGGTAGAAGTCCTACCTTTTCTATAATTCTGCCATTTTAATTGTCTATGGTTGGTTGCTGCCTCATAGGATTAAATGGGAAGTTTCAGAGGGTACAATCCTCAAGCTATACACTTCTATTCATGCTGCTATTTTGAGCAGCATGGTGAGATCAGGTGGTAGCTAGCTCCATCCCATCTGGGATATGAGTCATCTTTGTTCAGTGTATCCAGACAGTATATACTGCCCACCATTAGTACTCATCTGAGTTATCAGAATGACAGTTACAGTATCATAGTGCCTACTCTTGTAGGGACGCTATTGGATGCTAGGCTGTGCAAACTGGAATGGTGGCTGACTCTGGTACCATGGCAATGCTGTAGGGAACATGAGAAAGAGCAAAGTACTGCATATTATTGCATATTCACTGATGTCCACAGCTCTAGGAATCCACTATGGGAAAGTATAGGAATGTATGCCTAGTGCTTAGAGGACAAAGGAGAACAGCTGTGTAGCTCTTTTGAAATCAGCTGCCCAGGCTGGTTTAGTTTGTAAAGGGTAGATGAGACATTTGTTGTCACTTTGAAGTGCAGATTAGAGTCCACTGTGATAGGATGCTATGTTTCAATGCAATGGGAAAGGTGGACAGGTATTGGAACAGAAATGATAAAGTAACATTTTTGAGTTCTCTGCTTATAATTCATTTTCATGGCTTTCCAAAATGGGACCTGTTGCCCTCATCTAACAGGTAACACTAACAGACATGGTCTTAATTTGCTTTAAGTCAATCAGAATGTGGTTTGTTACTCTCATGATGTCTGTGCTCCTATTGTTCCAGTAGACACCTCTTGCCAATGTGGTTGTTATTGTACCTTGAGGGCTTACATCTGGGTAAGACTGATGGTAACTCTTCTCCTTCAGTAGCATGCACTGTTAGCATTCTGTCTAAACTCCACCACCACAGTTACCTGACAATAGCCAGGTATGTTCCTCCCCAGTTACCTGGCAACGGCCAGGTAGACTTGGCTCAATATAAATGGGGCTCTTTGCCCCCTCCTCTCTCTCTTACTCTTGCTCATCTCTTGCCTCTCTCTCTCTCTTGGCTCTTGCCCTCTTTCTCCCCCTCTCTCCCCATTCCCTTTCCCTCTCTCTCCACATGGTCATGGCTGGCCTCCTCTTCTCTTCTCTTCTCTTCTCTTCTCTTCTCTTCTCTTCTCTTCTCTTCTCTTCTCTTCTAGNAAAAAAAAAAAAAAAAGAATCCACCTGCGGGACTAACACATCGGCTACGAATGCACTTTCCACCTGGACTGATAGGAACCCAAAAATACACTAACACACGGTAAGTTAGGTTAAGTCACTTTATTTGAGAAAAGAGGACAATTCTTGCGGGAGGCGGCGGCAACGTCCACATCCAGGGGAACCTGCGAAATAAATGAGGTGGTTAGGACTGTGGCCCCAAGGCAGACCGCGGGCGGCGAGCCGCTCTGGAATGTAGGGGCCTGGGTTTCACCCTCCCACACAGGGGCAGCAGGCGGTGAGCTGAGGCCTCTGTGGCTCTGGACGCTGAATCTCACCCCCGGCCACAGGCCAAATCTTTATCTTTTTATAATCACAACATACATAGCACCTTCCAGCATTATAAAAGCTAGACAGTAGAGATGAAGTTAGTATCAGCTTGGTTTCTCCATATTCTGTGACTCAAGTGTGTGGTGTCTTCAGTGATAATATTGTCTTATCATCAAATTCTGGCGTGTAACCAAGAGCCATGGTAATAATCTGCAATGATTGGAGGTTTCCTGGAACTCACTGACCAACACATCCAAAAGAGATGACCAGCACCCATCCAGTACTGGGCTTTTATTTCAGAGTACATAGCATCTGAGGGAGACAGTGTTGTCCCATTGCAAGTGTCACTCTATTGAACGCATATATATATATATATATATATATATATATATATATATATATATATATATTTCTATGGCAGTGGGTTTCTGTGTGGCATTTTCAAAGGTTTTAGTAATCCCTCCCCATTCTCACTCCTTTATTCTGCCCTCCTATCCTAACCCTATTTAACATTTCCTTTCCCATTATTCCTGCTTTCTTCTGCACAACACTTGCACTCTGTTACTACCTTCTATCTGCATGCCCTCTTATTAATTTCCTGCCCCCTTGGATATTTCAGTCTGAAATTACAGATCTAAGGAGCTTCAAAGAGAGCACCAACATATAAGGGAAATTTCTTGAAGTGGATGGTGATTACTACAGAGACTCACAACTGGTCAATGTGAAGCAATAAAAAAAAATGTTCAACTCTAAATGAGATATCTATATCACACCCCTATTCCCAAGGCTCAGGGACCATCATTGGAGAAGGGGCAAAAAGACTCTAAGGGCTGGAGGGAGTTGATGCCTGCAACAGAAACATTATTTGCTGGATACAGCACTGTTATACATGAACTCACAAAGCTGTGTCTGTATATATGAGACTTCCACAAGACCAAACATAGACATGGGAGGAATTACTGAAGCTCCACTCTTATCTGAGGAGCTCTTGGCAACTGTTGGCTGCTAAAGGAGGTTAGAGTTGTTTTTCTTCAGGGACACTGTCCCTGAGCAGCTACCCATTCTCCAATAGATGACCCATACCTATGCATATGTATGCAATACAAAGTGGTCTCAGTAGACTTTAAAAAGAGACACATGAAAGTGGGAAGAAAAATGTTGGGAGAATACCTATTGGAAACACTTTGTGATCATGTATGAAATTTCCAATCAATATTAAACAAAGAGATTATATATGATATGAAGGGTCAAATGGGGAAAAATGGGACATAGGATTTCATTTGGGATGGTGGAGGGAGAATTGTAAAAAACAATAAAAACATCTCCCACTTCCCCAGCCTGCCCGCAGGAGAGGAAATGGGTCTCCAGAGTTCTTCTGCAAGTATCCTTTATTTAATCCATATGGAGAAAGAGAGAGAGCGTGGGAGAGCGTCCCTAGAAATACCTTGTTCAATATTATCTCAGTGTGACGTATGACGCTTGGGTTGGCTGGCTGCCCTAAGATATGCCCCGAGGTGGGCGGTGACTTGTGGCTGTGATGCACGCGCACTTGAACCTGCTTAAGGCAACCTGTGCTGGCGCGCGGGCTCGAGAGCTGCAGTGGGCGTGACTTATGTGATCGTGTCACGCCTGCGCACTGAGTTTGTTTACATCCGATTCCTAGGTAACCCGCTCCCGCTCGGGGAGCGCAGTGGCTTTGGCTAGGGAGGGAGTCGCGGCGCGCGGCTTCCTACAGAGAATAGTAACTGAACACAGGGTTGAAAGAAGGATAAATGATAATAAGGATGTTTGATATAACCACTGGGAGTCATTATTCTAAATTTACATATAATACACATAAATGTATGTGCATATATTTGTATTTTAATTGAAGTTATGCTCTTTAGGATAACAATGCTTGTCCCTAAGCCATAGACTATCTAATAAAAACTCTAGTAGCAGAAATGAGAAGCCTCCTCTTGAGTTGTTGGTCTCCCAAAACAATTTAGGCTCTTGCTGTTGCCCTTGATTCTTCCCAGAAGTTGACAATAAATCCCATTGCAGAAGACATCACACACTTTGGACACATGGCTCAGGGGATTTGAGCTGGATCTGATTTAAAGCCTCCCCGATGGATTGACTTTTGTAGTACCAAAGCACTATGCAAGTTTCCAAGGGAGGAGAGCAATCACTAGTCCTATCTAGCGGTAACGCCTGTGAACCATAACAGAGACCAGCATGGCAAGATAGCTGTAAAGGTGCAGTCATGGTACTGAGATATTGTCAGTAGCTAACAGGGGACTAATTAGACTTAATGCTTGTTTAATGAAAGAGAAATCATGCCTGTTACTGTGAACCTAACCAATACCTGTGACTATTGTGGGTATGCATGAGAAGCAAACATATTATGGCCACTTTCCTAGGCCAGTGTAATTTTCAAGTTTGTTCTAAGTGTTTATTCTCATACCCACAGATAACTGTAGCTCTCACCTCTCATCAAAGAAGCTTCTTTGTTTTCTTTCAGCAGACAGAGGACATCACAGAGATCCACAATGATTTAAAATGTAGAGAACAACTGACTGTGGGGTGCTCAGCCTAACAGATACATCTACAGTACAATCCTTATAACCAGCACAATCCCTATAACTAAGGCTCAGGGAACATCCTGGAAGACGGAGTAGAAAGATTATAAGGACCAGGGTGTGATTTGGCAAGATAGTACAGTGGTTTCTCCATCTCATATTCTTGCTGAGATTTTTTTAAGGTTTAACTACAATTAAACCTAAATTTTCTAGATGGAAGCCCCCATGGAAAATGACACAACTCTATTCTAGGAACCTAAATACAAGACACACTCGGTTAACTTATCTTAACTTCTGTCAAACTGCTTGCTTGCACAAAATTTCCCCCTGAAGCTGCCAAGTGAGATACCAGAGTGTGGTTTTTACCTTTAAGAACCCTTTACTCTAAATACTGGGCACTGCACTTGAGTCTTGAATACCTGAGTGTAGTCCCCACTGGCTAGATAAGACTTTCAGTTGGCTATAAACTGTGTCTGAGTCGTCTCTGTGGACTCCCAGATACAAGAGGACCAGGAAGTCTGCTGTAAGATTGTATCTTCTAAATATGACAGAGAAGATACACCCAGAACCCTCAATATGGCTGCTTAACAAGACTTGAACAATTACATCAGTTAACATACCTACATGAATGAGAGATATTATTCCCAGCCCCACACTAGAAAAAGAGCTACAGGAAATTAAAGACTAATGAATCTTCTCCAGGAATGAGTTCCCTAAATGGTTACCCAATAAAAGAATATTTAGCCCTAAAAGCATACATCCAAGTAACACTAAATGGACTCAACAGTATGAATTTTATTGGCATCTATCTCTATGTATGTATGTATGTATGTATGTATCTATCTATCTATCTATCTATCTATCTATCTATCTATCTATCTCTATGAATTTTTTGAGAGGGAATGGGGAGGGCATGGGGAGAGATTAGAGGAAGAACAGGGAAGGGACAAATGTTGTGATCATATTTTAATTTAAAAATTTACAAAGTAAACATAGCTAAAACATGTTCAAAATAAAACAATATATTTCAATTAATTTTTATTAAAGACAAACATATTTGATATCTGTGTAATTACTATTAATGAGTTTATTACAGTTCTTTCCTGGATATAAGTTTGATAAACTTTTATAATAGATTTTTAAAAAAAAAAATCATTGCACTTAAAAACCACTGTTAACACCTTGCATTTTTGAGTAGAAAAAAGTCTAATTGCCAACAGATATAGGGAGCATCCCAGAATTAGTAGTGCCTCACTGATCTTGGCACTGGCTCTGCTTCCTTTAGCTGCCTGTGGGTCTACACATGCTGGATTTAACTTTCCTCTATGAACACACCAGACCCTATCTTACCCAAGGACCTTTGTGCTTGCTACTGCCCCTGTTTGATTATCACCCTTCCAGCCACTGATCCAATTCTACCATCAGCATCCAAAGCAGCTATACCTTAGTTTCTGCTTGAATTATGTCACTTTATATGTACTACTTATCCTTTATTATTTATTCCTTCCTATTTTATTGCTAGCTCTATGAAACATAGATGGTGTCACCAACAGAATGCCTGACTACACTCTTCTCATTGTCAATGAATCATTGACTGGCTGTTACCATTTCATTTCCATCTTAATAGGTAGGCATTTTCTATGCTTTATGAGCAAGAAGTAGAGAGCCAGAGTGAATGCAAGTGCCTTATCTTAGGTGACACTACTAGTAACTAGCTTGCATATAGTCTAACATTAGGGCTATCATACTGAAGTCCCAAGGGTAAAGTTAAATGTTTATGGGTGTTTAGGTGCCAAGCAAGACAGACCTTGTCAGAAAGACCCAAAACTCTTACTGAAGCTTTTAGATCATGCTGTTTCCTGACATAAGGAGAGCTGGACTTCAGAGTCTTGATTTAGAAGATTGGAGATCAGTTTGTTTCACACCAGTGAACAGAAAAGTGACTGAACAGATATACCTCCCTCCAGTCACATGCTATTGATGGTTTTGTGTGATCAGAATGTGTAGGACAAACCGAATAATTAATGATGTCACCTAGCTCAGCAATTATATAGCTAAAAAACAGAGCCTGGCTGCCATTCTGCCAGTTGAGAGACTTGTTCTCTTCTGCTGGTTTGGAGACCATGCTGTGCTGTCAGCCCACAAAATGTTAGCTTTATTTCTCCAGGTCTATCACATATCTACTAAATGGAGCTATTCATGGACTCTGTTTTAAGGGCTTATTATTGGAATGAGATATCAGTTCAGGCTATGTGTTCCTCTCATTCTTCAGCAAAGCACAAAGAGCTCTTTGCAATGTGGCCTTAATCCATTCATTCTTCTACATCTCTCTCCCAATCCCTGACCCAAATAATCAATTCTTTGCAGTTTGCAAAGAAGCTTAGCACAATATTTGGAATGCTGCAAGTACGTAATTTTCCTATCAACAGCCATAGCTGTAGAACTACTGTGCTTGACTCTACCATGATACATTTGGCTGCAGGTAACAGAAAATCTTGTTCAAGTGAATGGCACCAAGATGGGGTTCATCTTTTGACATGAAAAGAAGTTCTAAGACAGAGATTTCCAGGGCAGTTAAATTAAAGAGTGAATGACACTGTTCAGGGCCCATATGCCTGCCTTAGCTTCTGCTATTATCACTGTTTCCATTTTCCTTTGCAGCTTGATCTCCTCACGGTTACCACATGGCATCAACCATTCTGTGAGCATTACACAAAGTGGGGACATTTTCCTCTAGTGTATGTTTGCCAGGAAAATGCTCCCTCTGAATCTCCCTTGTGTCTAGAATGGCAGTGCATGCCTGTAATATCAGCACTCAGGAAGCTTAGGCAGATGGATTCATGAGTTCAAGGCCAGCCTGGGACACAGAAACATCTGATCTCAAAAACAAAAGCTCCCTTCCATGAGGCTTCTTATGGTCTCTTGGATAGATAAGTTAGGATGCTGAGTCAACCTGTCCCCCAACCTGCAAAAGAATGAGTGACAGGGTTTTATAACACAAGACCAATGTTTTATCTTTATGACAAGTTGAGGGGAAGTTCCAGAATTATTATAAAATCTGTGAGGTTAACTATTATTGACTAATTTTCAGTGTCCTAGAGAGAAGAATAAGAAAATTTACAGTATCAGGGAGCTGATCTTTACCCTCTCACTCAGTCTCCATCACCACAGAACATCCCAAAGGTGTCAGATGGCCAAATGTTAACTCAGAGTACCTGCTTAACTCTTCATTGGCTAGGAGTCATTGAGTCTAAGTTGCTTAATTTTGACTTACTTATTTATAGAATTTTAGTAACGATGCTAGAGATCACTGTGATAACAATAATTCCTATCTTTTGTTGGGTCACACAAGCGTTGACCAATTTAATTCTCATGCTAAATTGTGTCACACAGGCGCTGATTGTGTATCGCAGCTGGAAGGCTAAGTAACATGACAAGTTCAAGTAACCGGTAAGTGGTGGAACCAATTCTCAAAGCCTTATCTGTCCATAGCAAAACGCCTGCACTGTAATGCCTACGTGATAAAGCATCTGTCTCCTGCTAGTTATCTCCGTCTCTGTCTGTGGGCGGACATCAGAAGATCCCACTTTCTACGGAATGGAGGAAAATCAAGTAGTCCTGAGTGTGAGGACTTCTAAGGAAAATACTGAATTATTAGATACCATTCTTCTTTGTTCGGGTAACAAATAGCCTTGCTGGGTACCTCATATCATTGCCACTGATGGCCAGGTTCCCACAGTTCTCCCCCTCCATTAAAGAGTCTGAACTCTTAGTTCTCTTTCCCTTTTTTCCACAGCTCCACTCTGATGCATGGACATCCCTCTTTACTATGTTCTGAGGTCTTGCTACTTCCACAGTGACAACTAGGTCACATGATGAATTGACCAGTGACAGGGAGGGGTCAGGGGTGGGTATTAGGAAAATGCCATTGGTGGTGCTGGAGGGACTCCAATCCCCACCCCTAATCAGCTTCCTTGTGTCTTTTTCTGCGTCCTACCCTTCCAAGTGTCCACTTTGATGAGATAACAGCTTCTGGAAACATCTCCTCACTTCTCCCATGTCACCATCTTCTGCTGCAATGTTAGTAGATTAGGAGCAATTTTAACTCCACAGGGGACACTCAGCATTGTCTGGAGGTATTTTTAGTCATAATAACTGGAAGATAGAACAAAAGTACTGAAGTCTGAGGAAATGAGGTTTGCTCTTTAATGCACAGGACAGCACCCTGCAGTGTTTGGGATGGCACCCTGCTGTGCACAGGACAGCATCCTGATGTGCACAGGACAGCACCCTGCAGTGCACAGGACAGCACCCTGCAGTGCATAGGAAAGCACCCCACAGAGCACAGGACAGCACCCTGCAGTGTAAAGGACAGCACCCCACAGTATAAAGGATAGCACACTACAGTGCACAGGAAAGCACCCTGCAGAGCACAGGACAGCACCCCACAGAGCATAGGACAGCACCCCACAGTGCACAGGACAGAACCTCAGAGAGCACAGGACAGCACCCCACAGTGTAAAGGACAGCACCCTGCAGTGTAAAGGATAGCACAGTACAGTGCACAGGACAGCACTCAACCAGGGACTAATCCTGCGTATAACAGCAGTAATAGGTCAAGGAATTTTACCCCCAGATCCTTTAGGATTCTATCATGTGAAGATTAAATCAGTGAAGGAGAGTAGGAAGTTCCGTCTTCGTTTCATGGTTTAAAAACAGCTTTATGGCCAAAGCCTTTTTTTTTTTCCAGAATCCAAGATTTGGTTTGGCTAGCACATCTTGCCTTCTAGCATGGAGCAAGTAGACAATATCTCATTTATATATCTGCTTTTAGAAGTTAATCAACGGGGAATAAAGGGCCCACGTATGACCATTAAAAGCCTACAAAGGGCTGGAGGGACAGCTCAGCACCTAAGAGCACTGCATGGTCTTTCAGACGATCATGGGTTTTTAGTACCCATGTCAGGAAGCTCACAACTGTGAAGGCAATTGGACACACTCTTCTGGTGTATGCATGTGCACGTGCATGCACGCGTGCGCGCGCGCACACACACACACACACACACACACACACACACACACACACACACACACAAACACACACCTTATAAAAATGAAAGCCAGGCGTGGTGGCTCACTGCTTTAATCCTAGCACCCAGGTGGAAGAGGTAGACAGATCTCCGAGTTCCAGACCAGCCTGGGTTATTATACAGAGAAATCCTGTCTAAAAAAACCACCTTCCCCCGAAACAAAACAAAACAACACACACACACACACACACACACACACACACACACACACCCCTCCACAAGCCGCCCCCCCCCCCAAATACTTCTTCTCTGGGCATCAGGTTTTTTACATTAAAACTGGGGTTACACAAATTTAAGGAAGTCTAGATCTGAGATGATGAAACTGTATATAGAATGAGGCAGTGAAAGCTAAGCCAAGATGTGGACAACTGGAAGCTGTTACTGTTCGAGGTATTCCTTAGTGTCACTGATGTCTCCTTCTCACACACCCTGTCTCGTCTTTCGGCACTCCACTGACTGGGATATTAAGTCTTTCAATGGTTCCCAGAGACTAGGCCTGATACTTTTGCCTTGTCTATTGTCCACTTGTTGTTCAGATTGGAAATTTCCTCTTGTTTCCCCTTCCAGTTCGTGTGTTTTCAGGGATTTAAATAATGACTTATCTAAAAAAAAATAAGGTCATAGAGGCTGGGGAGATGGCTCAGCAGTTAAGAGCATTTGCTGCTCTTGAAGAGAAACCAAGTTAGGGGCCCAGGATCTGTCCAAAGATATCCAGCTGCTCTTTGGCAGAGTACAGATGTTATCTCTGTTGTCCACGTTTACTGACCTTCATTTATGACCACCATCTTACTTGGTTTTGTCCTTTGTCTTCTTTATCTTTGTCATACTAAAGCCCAGTGCAGTGTTGATGATGAATAAGTGTCTGATGGATGGATGTGTAAAGAAGTATTGAAAGAAGAGAGACAATGGAAGTGTGTCCTGGGAAAAGGCCAGTAAAAGAAAGCATACAAAATGGGTAAACTCGGTAGATGGAGACATAAAAAGCCCAAGTGAGTAGATGGATACATGAGAGACTATTCTAAAACGGTCTAAAAGGAAGAGTCTCTGGAAGTCCCTCCCTTCTCCAGTCACTTAAGCAGCTTGAGAGCAGCAGTGTCCTTGAGCCTGGTCTGTCTGACTCAGAAGCCCATGTCTTAGCCCTTCTGGTTTAATTCTGAAAAAGTCTCTATTTCATAGGGGCAGTATATAGAGGTAGGTCTCACTGCAGAAGTCTTTGAACGCTGTGTTTTATAGTTAAAAGGACAGAAGTTATGGCACACGAAGTCTAGTTCGTAGGAAGAGAGCTGGCAAGCATTAAAGTAAGCAAGCTATGACAAACTGGGTCTATGCCATTTACTAGCTGAATGACCTTACGTGAGTTCTCATGCCGTGGAGACTCTGTTCCAAAGTGAAGGTATTCCTGAACCCATTTTACAGATCTACTTCATCAAATAAGTGAAATAATATATGACCAATAAGGTCTTCTATGAATTCTGAATAAATGGTAGCCAATATTACTGCTGTTATTAGGAAGCCTTGAGTTCAGAAGAACTGTATTTGCTTCTCAAGCCAAGGAGGAATCTGGTATATAGCTGTGTGTGGGTCATTACTTACATCTTTCTTTCCCTCTGTTCCTTTTGCTTCATTCATCACACATGCACTAACTGTCAGGCCATGTGCTAGCTGGGGGTCTTGTGGATATGCCTTANCAATATTACTGCTGTTATTAGGAAGCCTTGAGTTCAGAAGAACTGTATTTGCTTCTCAAGCCAAGGAGGAATCTGGTATATAGCTGTGTGTGGGTCATTACTTACATCTTTCTTTCCCTCTGTTCCTTTTGCTTCATTCATCACACATGCACTAACTGTCAGGCCATGTGCTAGCTGGGGGTCTTGTGGATATGCCTTAGTCCTTGCTTGGGAGAATGCATAGAGGGAACAGAAGTAGCAAATACAGCCCCTGGGTGAGAAGAGCTAAGCAGTGTAACAAATCTGCTTTTGTAACTCAGCCCCTGACCTGACTTTGATTGGCAAATGGGCCTAAGCTAATCACTTAATCTTTTTAGACTCAGGCTCCCATCCTATTGGTGAAATGAATTGATGAAAACAAGAAGTGCCTGTGGTGGCATGTCAAGTCTTTAGTATGGTGTCTGGTACTCATAAAAGCTTGAGAAATATTTGCATCGGCATAATGAGGCTATCAATGCCTTTCTCTCTTCTTTTTACAAAACTTCATTAACACACAATCCTCCTTTCCTACAAATCCACTCCCCAGGACTCACTCATAGCTCTGTCACAGAGCACCTGCTGTGGCCTCTCCTCCCCTCTGCCCCACTCCCCAGGACTCACCCATAGCTCTGTCACAGAGCACCTGCTGTGGCCTCTCCTCCCTCTCTGCCCCAACTCCCCAGGACTCACCCATAGCTCTGTCACAGAGCACCTGCTGTGGCCTCTCCTCCCCTCTGCCCCAACTCCCAGGGGACCAAGCAGGTTCTGGTGTTACACCCTGCTTTCCTCCCTCCTGTGGATGCCTTCAGCATCCCCACTCTTCTAGGTCATCCCCACTCCTAAATATCAACTCCCAATATCTAGAAATACATTGTACCCAGGATCCCCAGTGAGCACACCTGCCTGGAACCTAGAAGCATTTACTACCAGCAGACACACAGCCATAAACAACTCCAAAGAATGAGAAAGACCAACAGAATCCAAGGGACAGAACACTCACCCAACAAAGACATCAGCACCTAGAGTTAAAATCATCTCAAAGGTAGATGTTTAGAGACCAATATAAAAAAAAATCAGTAATATTCAGGACAATATGTCCCCACTAGAACCCTACAACACTATTACAATAGGCCCTGAGAATTCAACATTGCTGAAGCAGAAGACAAGGACCTTAACACAGCTTTTATAAATACTACAATGGTTCTTAAATAGGAAATAAATAAATCCATTAAGGAAACCTATGAAAATGCAAACAAACAGTGGGAGGAAATGAATAAAACATTTCAAGACCTGAAAGTGGGAATAGAATTAATAAAGAAAACCCAAGCTGAAGAAAATCAGGAAATGAAAAATGTAGGAACTCAATCAGGAACCTCAGAGGAAAGTCTCACCAGAAATTTGTAAGAGATAGAAGAATCTCAGGCAGTGAAGACAAGAAAGTAGAAATCGATACTTTAGTCAAAGAAAATGTTAAATCAAAATCAAAAGCAAACAAACAAACAAACAAAAAAAACCCAAACCAAACCAACCCCCCCTCTCCCCCAAATCCAGGCATAAAACATCCAGGAAACCTGGGACACTATGCAAAGGACAAATCTGAGAATAATAAGAATAGAGGAAGGAGAAGACCCTCAAGTCAAAGGCACAGAAAATATTTTCAACCAAGTCAGAGAAGAAAATTTCCCTAACAGAAAGAGATGCCTATCAAGCCACAAGAAGCACACAGAACTCTAAATAGATGGAACTAGAAAAGAAAACCCCTGAGAGTATAATACCCAAAACACTAAAGGTACAGAAAAAAATAAAGAATTGTAAAAGCTGCAAGGGGACAGGGCTAAGTAATATACAAAGGCAGACCCAATAGTCGAACACCTGAATTCACATTGGAGACTCTAAGAGCCAGAAAGGCCTGGACATATGTTCCACAGACTCTCAGAGGCCACAGATGTCAGGCCTTACTGTACTTAGAAAATCTTACTATTACAATAGATGGAGAGAGATATTCTAAGATAAAAATCAAATTTAAGCAATATCGATATACAAATTCAGCCCTATATAAGGTGCTAGAAGGAAAATTTCAATCTGAAGATGTTAACCACACTCAAGAAAACACAAAGAGAATCCCAGATCAGCAAATGAAAAGAGGGTAGAAACACACACACACACACACACACACACACACACACACACACAGAAAGAGAGAGAGGGACAGAGAGAGACAGAGAGAGAGAGAGACAGAGAGACAGCGACACACACAGAGACACACATACAAGAGAGAAAAATAACAGGAATCAACAAAGACTGTTCGTTAACACTTCTTAAGATCAGTAGTCTTAGCTACTCAGTAAAAACACATAGGCTAACAGGATAAGTGTGAAAACAGGGATCCATCCTTCTGCTGTATTCAAGAAATGCACCTTAACATCAAGGATAGTCATTACCTAAGAGTAAAAGGATGGAAAAAGATATGTGAAGCAAATGGACCTAACAAGCAAGTTGGTATATAGTCATTTTACTATCTGATGAGACAGTCTTCAAATCAAAACTAATCAGAAGAGATAGGGAAGGACACTACATAAATATCAAAGGAAAATTTATATAAAGAGAACCTTGCCTTTCTTATTATCTATGCACTAAAAACAAGGTCACCCAAGTTCATAAAAGAAACACTACTACAGCTAAAGTCACATATTGATCCTCACACAGTGATAGTGGGTGATTTCAATACTCCATTCTTGGCAATAAATAGGTTGTTCAGACAAAAGCTAGACAGAGAAATACTGGAGCTAACTTACATTAGAAACCAAATGGACTTAACATATTTATAGAATATTTCACCTGAACCAAAAGAATATACCTTCTCAGCAGCTCATGGAACTTCTCCAAAATTGGACACATACTCAGACACAAAGCAAATCTCAACAGATACAAGAAAATTGAAATAACTCCCTGTACACTATTATCCCACCATGGTTTAAAGCTGGATATCAACAACAGAAAGGTTACAAATTCATGGAAACTCATTACAGAATGAAAAAGGAGTCAAGGTAGAAATTAAAGAAGAAGTTTAAAATTTTCTAAAACCAAATGAAAATGAAAATGCAACATGGAAGACAGTGAAGACTGTTCTGAGACAAGGTCTGCCACTATGTCTTTCCTTAGAAAAAAAGTAGAGATCCCATCCTCATAACGTTTTTCTTAATTAGATTTTTTAAATTTACATTTCAAATGCTATCCTGAAAGTTCCCTATACCCCCCAACCTGCCCTGCTCCCCTACCAGCCCACTCCCACTTCCTGGCCCTGGCATTCCCCTGTACTGGGGCATATAAAGTTTGTAAGGCCAAGGGGCCTCTCTTCCTAATGATGGCTGACTAGGCCATCTTCTGCTACATATGCATCTAGAGACATGAGCTCTGGGGGTACTGGTTAGTTCATATTGTTGTTCCACCTAAAGGGTTGTAGACCCCTTCAGCTTCTTGGGTAATTTCTCTAGCTCCTCCATTGGGGTCCCTGTGTTCCATCCTATAGATGACTATGAGCATCCCCTTCTGTGTTTGCCATGCACTGGCATAGCCTCACTGGAGATAGCTATATCAGGGTCCTTTCAGTAAAATCTTGCTGGCATATGCAATAGTGTCTGGGTTTGGTGGCTGATTATGGGATGGATCCCCAGGTGGGGTAGTCTCTGGATGGTCCATCCTTTCGTCTTAGCTCCAAACTTTGTCTCTGTAACTCCTTTCATGAGTGTTTTGTTCTCTATTCTATCAAGGAATGAAATATCCACACTTTGGTCTTTGTTTCTCTTGATTTTCTTGTGTTTTGCAAATTGTATCTTGGGTATTCTAAGTTTCTGGGCTAATATCTACTAATCAGTGAGTGCATATCAAGTGACTTCTTTTGTGATTGGGTTACCTCACTCGGGATGATATCCTCCAGATGCATCCATTTGCTCAAGAATTTCATAAATTCATTGTTTTTAATAGCTGAGTAGTACTCCATTGTGTAAATGTACCACGTTCTCTGTATCCATTCTTCTGTTGAGGGACATCTGGGTTCTTTCCAGCTTCTGGCTATTATAAATAAGGCTGCTATGAACATAGTGGAGCATGTGTTCTTATTACCAGTTGGAACATCTTCTGGGTATATGCCAAGGAGAGGTATTGCTGGATCAATTGGTAGTACTATGTCCAGTTTTCTGAGGAATCACCAGACTGATTTCCAGAGTAGTTGTACCAGCTTGCAATCCCACCAACAATGGAGGAGTGTTCCTCTTTCTCCACATCCTTGCCAGCATCTGCTGTTACCTGAATTTTTGATCATAGCCATTCTGACTGGTGTGAGGTGGAATCTCAGGGTTGTTTTGATTTGCATTTCCCTGATGATTAAGGATGTTGAACATTTTTTTCAGGTGCTTCTCAGCCATTCGGTATTCCTCAGTTGAGAATTCTTTGTTTAGCTCTGTGCCCCATTTTTTTTTTTAATGGGGTTATTTGATTTTCTGGTATCCACCTTCTTGAGTTCTTTATATATATTGGATATTAGTCCCCTATCTGATTTAGGATTGGTAAATATCCTTTCCCAATCTGTTGGTGGCCTTTTTGTCTTATTGACAGTATCTTTTGCCTTACAGAAGCTTTGTAATTTCATGAGGTCCTATTTGTCAGTGTTTGATCTTACAGCACAAGCCATTGCTGTTCTGTTTAGGAATTTTTCCCCAGTGCCCATATCTTCAAGGCTTTTCCCCACTTTCTCCTCTATAAATTTCAGTGTCTCTGGTTTTATGTGGAGTTCTTTGATCCACTTGGACTTAAGCTTTGAGGAGATAAGAATGGATCAATTTGCATTCTTCTACATGATAACCATTAGTTGTGCCTGCACCATTTTTTGAAAATGCTGTCTTTTTTCCACTGCTATCCTCATAACTTAACAGCACACTTAAAAGCCTTAGGAAAAAGAGGAAGACGAGGAGGAAGAGGTGGAGGAGGAAGAGGAGGAGAAGGAGAAGAAGGAGAAGGAGGAAGAAGAGGAGGAGGAGGAGAAGAAGAGGAGGAAGAAGAAATAATCACACTCAAAGGGATTAGTTGGCAAGAAATTATCAAACTCATGGTTAAAATAGGAACACATGAAAAACAATGCAAAGAATCAATGAAACAAGGAGCTGGTTCTTTGAGAACATATAAGTTAATAAACACTTATCTTAATGAATAAAAATGCAGAGAGAGAATTCAAATGAACAAAATTAGAGATGTAAAGGGGGATATCACAACAGATACTTTAAAACCTGTACTCCATCAAATTGGAAAATCTAAAAGAAATGGATAATTTTCTCAATACATTCCACCTACCAAAGTTAAATCATGGTGAGAAAAGCAATTTATACAGATCTATATCCTCTAGTGAAATAAGAGCAGACATTAAGTTTCTCAACCCCCCCCAAAGCCCAAGGCCAGATGGTTTTAGTGCAGAATTCTACCTGACTTTTTAAATAGGAGTTAATATCAAAACTCCTCAAATTATTCCACAAAAGAGAAACAGAAGAAACATTGCCAAGTTCATTTTACAAGTCCAGTGAATTACAACCAAATCACATCACACCCCAAGAAAGAACAAGAACCACAAACCAATTTTCCATATGAACACAGAGGTAAAAATTATCCATAAAATTATTGCAAACTGAATCCCAGAACACATTTAAAAATGTCATCAGTGTGATCAAGTAAGCTTTGTGCCAGAGATGCAGAGATGGTTCAACATACATAAACTGATAAATGTAATCTACCATATAAACAGACTGAAAGAAAAAAACCAAGAGGTCATCTCATTAAATGTAGAAAAGGCCTTTGACAACATCCACCCCCCTTCATAAACGTAATGGAGAGATTAGGGATACAAAGGACATATATCACCATAATCAAGGCAGTTTACAGCAAACCCAAAGCCAATATCAATGTTACTTAGAGAAACTCAAAACAGTTTAACTAAATTCAGGAACATAACTATGTTTTCTATTCTCTCCATACCTCCCTATTCAATATAATAGTGATGTCTTAGCTAGATCAATAAGACAACTGAAGGAGATTAAGGGGATATAAATCGGAAGTCAAAGTATTTCTGTTTGTAGATAGTATGGTAGTATACTATAGCATGGTAGCCTATATAAGTGGCCCTAAGAATTTCACCAGAAAACTCTTATAGCTGATAAATACTTTCAACAAAGTAGCAGGATACAAAATTAACAGATAAAAATCAGAAGTTTCCCTATATACAAATACCTACAAACAAACAAACAAACAAAACCCAGCAAAACAACACACTTTACAATAGTTTAAAAATGGTAAAATATGTTAGGGGTAACATTGAAAGTGAAGACTGATCTGGTAACAACTTCAAGTCATTGAAGAAATTGAAGAAGATATCAGAATATGGAAAGGTCACCCATATTCATGAATTGCTAGAATTAATGTAATAAAAATGGCTATCTTATCAAAATCAGTAAACACATGCAATGCAACATTCATCAAAATTCCAATACATTTTTTCCATAGAACTTGAAAGGTAAATTTTTAGCTTTATTTGGAAACATAAAAATTCCTAGGATAGCTATAACAATCCTGAATAATCAGAGGATGGCTGAAGGTATCACCCATCATTGCTGACCTCAAGTTGTAGTAGAAAGTTATAGTAATAAAATTGCATAATATCGGCGCAAGATAGACACAGCAATGAATGAAACCAAACTTAAGGCCCAGACAGAAGCCCATGTACTTATGGACACCTGCTTTTTGTTAAAGAAGCCATAAATACACACTAGAAAAAAAAAAAAGACATTGTCAAACTGCGAGGAGCGGGTGTGGCGACCATTCCAAGATGGCGCCCGGGAAGGTTGCCAAGCCCTATGACTAACACCTGACTTCCATATACACCCCTGAATAGTCACGTCCACAGTCTTGTACTGCGTAGATGTGCTGCTACGCAATATCAGGCAAGCTGACGTTGAGCACATTAGACCTATGGCAAGCACCTTCGTGGTGGGCTCTGAGTGGTGAGGGCACAGAAATTTAAGGGCGGTCGGGGAGAGGCTCGGGGCCTTTTGGAAGAAGTTAAGGATCTTGAGTAAACTGCTTTGAGAAGAACGCCGTGTCCTGTTGCTCCTTTCCGCGGGTCGGATCAGGTAGCTACAGTTAACAAATAGTATTAGTCAAATGAGACTGTTGTATGTAGAAGAATCCCGAATAGGTCTGTGCTTATCACGTTGCGAAAAGATCAACTCCAAATAGATAAATAACCTCTCTATAATACCAACATAAAATACTGAAGCTGGCAGAAGAGAAAGTGGGGATTAATTTTGAACTCATCTATATAGGAAAAGACTTCTGAACAGAACATTGCATAGGCACTAAGATCAACAATTAATAAACGGGACCTCATGAAACTGAAAAGCTCCTCCACAGCAAAGCACACCATTATTTAGACAAGGTAGCAGCCTACAGAATGGGAAAATACTTTTACTAACTACACATCCAACAGAGAGCTAGTTTCCAAAATAGATAAATAACTAAAAAAAAAAACCCTAAATACCAAAAAATAGATAACCCAATTGAAAAATGGGATAGAGATCTAAACAAAGAATTCTCAAAAGAGGAAACTGAAAGACTGAAAAGCACTTAAAGAAATATTCAACATCCTTAGCCCTCAGGGAAATGCAAATCAAAACTTCTTTGAGATTTCGTCTTAAGTCAGAATGGCTAAGATCAATAAAACAAATGACAGCTCATGATGGCGAGCATGTGGAGTAAGGAGAACACTCATCCATTGCTAGCTAGCAGGAGTGCAAACTTGTACAGCCACTGTGGAAGTCAGTGTGGTGGTTCCAGGGGAATCTGGGAATAAACCTCAAGATCCAGCTGCACCACCCTTGGACAGTAATCCTACTATAGGGACACTGCTCAGCCAGGTTCATTGCTACTCTATACACAATAGCCAGAAGCTCAAAACAACCTAGATGTCTGTCAATTGGTGAGTGGATTATAGGAAATGTAATACATTTACACAATGAAATATTACTCTACCATTAAATAATGGCATCATGAAATGCACAGGTAAATGGATAGAACTAGAGAAAAATCATCCTGAGTGAGGTAACCCAATTCAGAAAGACTAATATGATATACATTTACTTATATGTGTATATTATCTCTTAAGTTATTGATAAACACGTTACAATCTGTAGAACCACAGAGGTTAGGTATAGAGTAAGGAGCTAATGGAGGGAGACAGATATCATTAGGAAAGAGAGATAGAATAGTTACATCTGGATGAGAGGGTGGGTGCTGGAATGGTAGGATTGAATGGTGAGAGTGAGAGAAGAGGGATGCAAAAGAGGGAATATAGGGAGGGACAGATAAAACTGAGTTGTTTAGGAATGTTCAATGAATGCATAATACACTTGGAGTTTCATATGTATATATGAATATATAAAAATGAAATTCATATATAAATGAAATTCCAAAATAATAGGGAGAGAAGAGTCCCAACTGGAAATCGGATGGTGCCAAATGAGGCTTCAGTTACATCTAATCAACTTGTTGGCCAAAGGGGTCCCATACAATCCTTCAAACAACACAGGCTGTTGAAAAGGCTCTAGATTGCTCTCTACTAACTGACAGCAAGGCTTCATTGCTGAAAAATAACACCTCCGCAGCTCATGGAGAGGCTGAGTTGGTGCCTACCTAGAGCCTTTACCTCGACTAGTGTTCTTGATCCCAGAGGTTACTCTGTACATTACCAAAGAAGAAATGTAAATACCAAACCAGCTACAAACCGTCTCATCTACAGTGGTGTCCTGCCTGCAAGATATGTTAGTACAATAGTAGCACAAAGTTTCTTGAAGTGTCCAACCAGTATCTGATTTGACTGAGGCAATCAATTTATGAAAGAAGAGGTTTATTTTCGGCTCACACTTTTGGGGGTTTGAGTTCATGATCTGTCGTTTTGATTGCTACTGGGCCTGTGTCAAGGAAGAGTATCATGGCAGGAGTATGTGTGAGGGGACAAAATGTATCTCGTGACCAGGAAACAAAGAGTATGAGAAAGAAACTGGGAATCCCACAGTCACCTAAAAGGGAATGTATTTAGTGATGAAGACCTTCTACGTGCCCCCATGTCTTAAAGGGTCCACCACTCTCCAGCACTCTGGAGACAAGACTTTAGCACATGGGCATTTGGGGAATACAAAAGAACCAAACAAAACAACCTCAGATAGAGTAGTGTACAGAGAAAATAAGTTCAGTTTTAGTACTTCTAGAGGCTGAGAGGTTCAATACAAGGTGCTCGTCTGTGGTGATGGCCTTGCCATTATATAATTCTATGGCAGAAGGCAGAATGGCAAGAGAATTCACACACACACACATACACACAAACACACACACACGGACACACACATACACACACGAACACACATAAACACACAGAGATACACGGACACACAGACACAGACACACACACACACACACACACACACACACACACATGGGGGGAGGAGGAGGGAGAGGTGGAGAGGGAGGGAGGAGGGAGGGGGATAGGGAGGGAGGGAAAGAGAGAGAGAGAAAGAGAGAGAGAGAGGCAGAGAGACAAAGACAGAGACAGAGACAGAGAGTACCTGTGGGACCTCAGGAACCACTTTCATGGTAACTAACCAACTTGAATAACAGCAGTAGTCCATTCAAGATGCCAGAACCCTCTTGATCTAATAGTCTATCTGAAAGGTTCCACCTCCCCCATTCCTGTCATTCTGAGGATTCAGATTCCAATACCTGACCTTTGAGGGACATTGAAGCCTCATCATTTGGTGTCAGTCAGAATCATGAGGGATGCAATATTTATGGCTCAACTCAGGGCACAATTATTACATAGGAGTTGTGGCCTGCTGTTTGGCCTTTTCAGGAGAAACTGAAACTGTGGAATTTTAAGTGCAGTTTCCCAGTTCTTAAATGCTACAGTTAATTACAAAATTGAAGTGTAGGCAATTTTCTGCCTGCCAAAATAATGACCTTCAGGCTACATGTGGCTCACTGGTGCCAGCTTTTGACCTGTGGGTTGTGGTTCAGCTAGAAAGGTGCAAGCAAGTAGTTACAGTGAAGCGTGATCATTAGCTCCTGATAGTCACCGGGCATCTAGTGAAGACCTGGTAAGAGACAAACACATGAGTAAGACATGTTCTGCACTTTCAAGTCCACTGGGGGAGGGCAGATGTTGAACCAATAGCTACATCGGAGGGGAGCAGGTGTGATGTGTGTACCTGGCCAGGGGCCATAAAGGAGGCTTCTCATGGGGCAGGAACTATAAGGTAAGCTACAAGAAGGAGGAAGTGTTACCCAGGGACAGTCCTGAGATTCCTCATTTGTGAGTGAGCGTGGGCAAAGCACTTGCATAAGAAAGAAGTCTCTGCATTTGAAAACTCAAGAAATTCCAGATGGGGTTGGACTTGTAGAACACCCATGAGAGCATTTGCTGGCTTGAGGAAACAAAGAGTGACCCATTTGGCTTAAACATTTTCATTTTTAAATTAAAATTAAAAGACAAAAATGCACCAGTGACCATTACAACTCAAACTACACTATTTTAAATAATACTGAAATTCATCTGTGTTGAGAATTTTCACTCAAACCTGTTAAATAATTTTGGTGTTCACAGTTCAGCCAGTTGTCAATATAAAAATTAGAAACCATATTTCATATTTGTCACTAATGGAATTTAGACCTACACATGTAAAAACTTCAGAAAATACAAATCATTTTATTTTGCAAAATGTTTCTCACCTGTCATGTCCAACAGTTGTAAGCACGATGCTAATTCACCAGTTGCTTTGGATACGTGAATTGAAACATGAAAGGAAATGGTTGTTTGGTATCAGCAGAAAACAATGCTTCATTTTGCAAAACTTACTGCGTTCTTGTTATCTGAGAGGGAGGATATGGCAAGTTAATTAATTTGTATTTTTCCTTACCTAAGTGTTTTCAATCCTGATGTTTCTCCAGAGCAATGTTGTTCCTGAGGTCAGCAGAGACTCTGATGTTAGTTTGTGCCGCCTATGTGTGAGATCTTGGTGTTCAATCCTCAACACTTCATTTATAATAATGACAACAGAAAAGAAAGAATGTAGAATCCTCCATACCCAGTGTTACCTTGTTCAAATACCTCTCATATAGCTTAGACTAATGTCTTAAAATCTAAATCTATTCCTGTCATTCTGTCAAAAATGTTTCAAAGACTTCCCATTTCCATCAGCTTTACATGTGTATGTGTGTGCCTGTGTGTGTTTCTGTGAGTCGGTATGTGTGTGTCTGTGTGTGTATGTGTTTGTGTGTGTGTGTCACATAGTGAAGGTTGTTTAGGAGCTAGAACAGAATGTTACAACTCAACACTTGCCTTCCTAGTCTTCAAATGTATTTTTGTCTGTGTTTTCCATAGATGCTGCTGTCTAAACTGTAGAGTCTGGTGTGCTTAGGTCTCGCCCAGATGTATGAATAGAAATACCTACGGAGTAGAGAGAAAAGAGACCCAAGAGAATTTCCAAAGAGAAGGATCCATGGCTAGAGAGGTGACTCAGTCAGTAAAGTGCTTGTCATATAACTATGGGGAATCAGAATTTGTATGTAAAAAGCTGGGTAGTGTGTGCTTTAATCCTAGCACTAAGGAGGTAGAGGTAGGAGAATCTCTGGAACTCACTGGCCAGGCAACACAACTGAATCAGTGAGCTCCAGGTTCAATGGGAGATCTTGTTACAAAAAATAAAGTGGAGAACAACTGAGGAAGACATCTGATGTTGACTTTTGACATGTCTACACATATCACTCCCAAACATACACATGCAGACAAACACAGACATGGATACAGATAGAGACAGACAGACAGGCACACACACAGACACACACTGACTCACAGAAACACACACAGACACACGTGTAAAGCTGAATGGGTCATGTAAATGGGAATGGGAAGTCTTTGAAATGTTTTTGACAGAATGACAGGAATAGATTTTGATTTTTAAAACATTAGTCTGAAGCTACATGAGAAGTATTTGAACAAGGTAACACAGTTTGGAGGAATCTGTGTTCTCTCTCTCTCTCTCTCTCTCTCTCTCTCTCTCTCTCTCTCTCTCCCTCTCTCTCTCTCTCTCTCTCTTCCTGTTGTCATTATTATACACAAACACCAAGATCTTGCACGTAGGTAAACATTCTACCACAGAGCTACACCCCAGCCCCTAATTTGTTCTCCAAGATTCTTTGTTTCTGAGGTTGCATCAGTTTTGAGTGGGGTTCCTATCCCAGGAAGAACAGAAGGCATTCACTCACTATTGACTTCTTTTTGACTAGAGATCAGGCTTAACAAGTACCCTATCTGCCTATAGGAAAGCTGTTCCTGGGGATCCTCTAAGCCATAGGGGTTTGTCTTGATCTGTTTGAGCTGCTATCACAACATAACTCATTCTTGGCAACTCACTACAACAAAAATGTATCTCTTATAGTTCTGGAGGCTGCAAAAGCCAACATGGCCTCTCTCTGCAATGATCATCCTTCTTGACTCTTAAAGGCTAACTTCTTGTAACCACACTTGGCAGAGACAGTGTGGGAGAGTCCTCTGGGTCTCTTTCTAGCAGTGCTAATCCCACCCCTGAGGGCTATGCTCTAAGGTCTATCTTATGATATAACTGCCTCCCAAAGCCTGCATCTCCTAATACCATCCTTTAGGAGAAGGACTTTGCGAGGATGAAAACCTTCAGTTTTTAACAGAGTTCTTTGGATTGCCTAGGAGCTGGCTGGCTATGCAGAGTGACCACCTGGTCATCAGTAGAGAGCTGGAAATGTTAAGCAGTATTTGCACGGAAGATTCTACCTTGAATTGGGTAAGGCACTGAGGTGGGAGGACTTTCTTTCATAAGTCCTCTGTAGATGCTCTATGAGAGCAGACAGAAGCAGAGATGGCGATTAAAGGAAAGGAATGTAGGAATAGATGTCAGGAGTATATTTATAACATCTGGAGGTGATGCAAAGTTCTACTTCTTTCCACGAGTGTTATCCTGAGGACCAAGCCTCTAACCTTGAAGGACGGTTGGGGCCTAACAAATCACATTCAAACTAAAACACTACTGACACCCAGCCAAGGGGACCTCCCTCCATTCTTCCGGGATAATAAAACCAGTGTTTGTATGCTCTGGAAAGGGGAATGGCATGCTCACATTTTGGGGAAATAGATCACAATTAGCTCAACTGTCACTGGCTGATAGCCTTGCACAAGGTACTTAATCTGAGGCTTAGTTCTGACATCTATAAAATGGAGAGAAAGACAGATGAGAAGCCACATGGAATAATCAGAATTTCATGGGCCCTTGGGAAATGGCAGCTGTCTTGATTTGTCTATGGATATTTGGCTACTTTACTTTTTAGTAAGTTTAACATGATTTATTTCTAGTTCTCTCGCTCCAGAAGACTCAACTCCTTTCAAATAATGTTTTTCATTCTTTATTTGTGGATGGGATCCCCTAGAAATCTAAACTTGCAGATTCTGATTCAGTAAGACTGGAATAGGGTCTGAGACTATGCATTGCTAATGAGCTCCCATGTTATCACAATGTTGCTGGGCTATAGACTGAATCGCTAGTGCTGGTCTATGGAACAAATCCCTAGTGATAAAGGTTTTTCTTAGAATAACAAGGAATATAACACATTGCCTTGCCATTGGCAGGAGATAGAGAGGGAAAGAGGGTTGAATAAAGATCTAGCTAGAGAAGGAGAGCATGTGTGTCTGCCTGTTTCTTTTGGACTTTTGCATTTTATTCAGGGTTCTGTGGCTTCTAGCCTTACTGTCTTTGTTGAGTAGCAGAAACTATCCCTAGTTTTAAATCTTGAAGACTTTCAAATCTCAATGTCCCACAGGAGCCATTGGGTAATAATAGCCTTATTCTTAGAGGCCAGACAGCACATGGCTCCTTGTGAGTAGCAAATTGTTCTCTGAGTCTGAGTTTCTGCTCAATTGCTCTGGGCAAACCTAACCCCTCAAACACAAGTAGTGTCTGTCTGGGTGTGCAGAGGTAATTAGGCCACAGAGAAGAGGTTCCAACTGGTCCCTGAAAACAGCATCTCAGTTAAGACAAAAGTGTCAGGAGGACATGGCTGAAAGTTGTATCTGAGGTATATGAGGGAGATGCAGAACTTCTGATGTTCTAGAGTAATGTCAAACTAGGGTCCTGGCTCCTGGTGTCAGGGGCCCATTTCATTGCTACCCTGCCAGGACTCTTTCCCCATTTCTCAATGTTCACCATATGATAAGGAAAAAATGTGCTTCAAGGCTTCTTGTGTCTTTTGATGTACTGCTCCCATGACGCCCTACACAGGGTAGGACAACACTTCTTATCCTGTGGGCCATGACATCTTTGGAGTCAAATGACCTTTTCATAGAGGTCGCATATCAGATATGCACATTAGATATTTATATTACAATTTGTAACAGTAGCAAACTTACAGTTTGGGGTCACCACAATCTGAGGAAGTATATTAAAGGGTCACAGCATTAGAAGGGTCAAGAACCACTGGTTTAGGTAATATTGGAAGCTCTGATAGTGTTCTATGACTTCAGCACCCACTGTAGAAAGCACCTGCTTTCCATACAACATGATTTTTATGGCTACCATCTTTGTTACCATCACAGTTGTTATTATGTATTGCAGCAGAATAGAAGCCGTATGTATACTTTTGACTTCATTTCATCATTCCCTCACTTTATTAGCAGCCCCATCTTGCTGGGCTCAGAAATGCTAAGCTGCTTGTCTGGGGTCATACAGATGAAGGGTGTTGAAGCTGGTATTGGAGGTTAAGCTTATCTCACCCCAGAGCCCACAGTCTTAATCTTTATGTTATCAGAAAATTGAAGAGCTGTTATTGCATGTCCAAGAAGTTCTCTTCACTTTAATCCTCTCTGTGTACCACACAATTGCTTGAGAACCTGGCCTGTGAAGCCAAACACCTTGCGTTTAACCACTGGCTCTGTTGCTTTCTCTCTCTATATATATATGACTGGGAATAAAGTTGTTAACCTCTCTGTCCTAGGATTTCTCATCTGTAAGATGGGAGCAAAATACTTTTTCTTAGGGTTTCCACTGGGTGTAGAAAGTTCTAGAAGAGTCTCCACACATGCCACATATTATGGTTACTCAGGTTTTCTATTCCAATTGCTTTTTACTAATAGATTATCTATTATGTTCACATAATTATCAAATCAGCAGGTATATATTAGATAACAGTGCATATCTGCTCCTTGTTAGCTTCCTTGACTTGAGATGGGGTGTATCCCAATAAAAACTAACAGAAGTTGAAAATATCTTAAGCAAAAAGTGTACTTAATGCACTTAACCTACTTAAATGTCACAGTGTAGCAACATAATACATTGTAGGCAATGTCCCCCAGCTCCCACCTCATGCTCCTGTAGCTGGGTGTTGCTTCATGGCTGTTGCCCAGCATAACCAGACAGCATTGCATTGAATATTTCTAGACAAGGACAAGATCCAAATTTGCAGTATGGTTTCCATGGAAGGTGTGTCACGTTTGTAAGTCATGAAGTTGAAAGACTATATGCCAAGGACCATCTGTGCTGTTATTATTCTCAGTATGTGGGTTATGAACTTGAGGTTGAGTTAAGAGATATTCTCTTGACTATTAACTACAAAGTATCAGTCATGAGCTGGAAATTCAGGAAATTCAGGTCCATCTGACCCCAAAGGGGAATAAATAGGGATGTTTGCTCAGTCTCCTCAACCGCAGTGATCAGTTCATAGAGAGTCAGGTGGTACCCTTAAATCACTCAGCACTAACCAAGCTTCTGTGACTCTCCAACTCTTAACTATTATATTATGCTAACCCTCAGGGCTTGGACCACAATGAACTTTATTGTCATTTTGAGCTTAAAAATCTACTACATCTTGAGTGTTTGGCTCTAAATGGCATAGCTTAGGACTCCACCACTTATTGGGGTCCAAAGCAAGAAACTTTGAACTTAGAGGTTTCTTGGAAAACCCATTATAAAATATATAAGACTTCAAGTTAGTAGACTATCGTTGGACACTTGAACTGTGAGATAATAATTTTATATATTAACTTGATTGATCCACAGGTGGCCAGGAAATTGAATAGATGTTAATTTGGTATCTGTGAGAGTGTTTGGGGATGGTAGACTGAGTCAGGAAGATTGCTTTTCTTCATGTGGCTGAGTCTCACCCATTCTTTGGAGATGTGAACAGAATAAATAGCTGAGTGAGAGGTACCTTTTTGTTTAACTGTCTTTGCACTCGGACATTGATCTTTTCATCTTTAGACTTAGAATTGAACTTGCATTTTGGCTTTTCTGGTTCTTATTTCTACAGATTCAGATGGAACCATGCTATTAGCTCTCTTATATGCTCAGCTTGTCAACTGCAGATCTTAAACTCTTCTTCCTCCATAATTGGTGAGCCAATTGCATTTAGTAAAATATCTTTATATGTTTATGTTTTCTATTGGTTCTATTTCTCAGAGATCCCAGACAAACACAGCTACCTCCTTATTTGCAATATGCACCTCACTTCCGGGCATCCCTATCTTATACAGCGTCTCCATCTGCAAAAACACTTAAGGAAACATCACAGTTTATTACAAGTCATTTAGAGGAACTTGGCTACAGGGTCTGTTCTCAGTTAACATTGGGCAAGATAGAAGATAGCTTGGTTCTAAGTGGTTTCTAATCAGTGGCGGCAGATGTTCACAGAAGGCAGAATTTTCCTTGAATTGGTTTTGTTAATAACATAAACAAGAAACTGAAGATAGAAAAAGCAACTTTTGTTTGGGCTACATGTACTTTTGTGGGGAGATTTTAGGAAATTGGTAGAGAGAGCTTCCTACTAAAGCTCAAGGACCAGAGCTGAGACACGGAGGTCACTTGTCTCCTGCTTGGCCTTCTTTCTAGCTCTAGTGAGAAGAACAGGGATGTTTCTTGTCCTAGAATTTGAAGGCATTTAGACATTCACTTAATAAAAATCAAAATGCAAAGGGGATAAAAATCCCAATCTTCTCATAAACATATTCTCTATCCTCTGAAAGAAGAAATTATTTGCTGCAGTTGATACCCACTGCCCTATCAGAACATACTATTAAGTATTTTGATAATTTGGAAACGCCAATGGGATTCTGAAATTAGCTGTTGTGAGATATTTTCTTTTACTCAAAGGGCTTTATTTCCTTTCATTTGTGAAACTTTAGGTCTTAGGCTCATAGTTCACATTTATGAGCTCTCTCTGTCAATGTTCATTCCATAGTGACTCCTCATAATTACAAATTTACCTTGGAGAAATATTTACCTCAGGTTGGGAAGCTCAGGGCACATGAAGTGGATTCCTGAGATCTAAGAGTAGGTATATGCCTAGCTTTAGTCAGTCAGATCACCTGCTCAGTCTCCTCAACCGCAGTGATCAGTTCATAGAGAGTCAGGTGGTACCCTTAAATCACTCAGCACTAACCAAGCTTCTGTGACTCTCCAAGCAGGAGGATATTGCCTCCCTATAAGGAATAGTTTTGAGACCCAGGAGATGCACTGGTGAAGAAAAAGACTGAGAAAATGGAGCAGGTCCTGATGATATGCATTAAGCAACCCCAAATATTCCTAAACTGTGAAATGGCTAAGCCAGTGTGACCTAAACCTCATCACAGTGTGGAGGTTTAAATGACAAAGGCTCCTACAGACTCATATATTTGATTGCTTGGTCTCTAGTTGGTGGAACTGTTTGGGAGGGATTAGGAGGTGGGGCCTTATTAGAGACAGTGTGTTACTGGTGATTAGCTTGGGCATATCATTCCCAGATAGCTATCTCTCTGTCTTATATCTTTGTAGATCTAATGTAAGCTCTCAGCTGCTGCTCCAGTGCCATGCCTGCCTGCTTGCTGCCAGGCTCCCTACCATGATGGTCATGGACTCATCCTCTGAAGAGCTTCTGTCTCAGTTCTCCCTCAGAGCAATAAAGTCTGCTCTGGTTTTCAGCTGCTCTCTCCTGGCCTAACCTGGCTTGAACTTCCTCTACACAGACTCAGCTGACCTGGAACTTCCTCTCTGTAGACCCTGACTTGGAACTCCTTTTAGGCAGACTCAGATGACCTTCCCATGTATCCCTCTGCTTATTCTCTTCTTGGCTGGGGTTACAAGTATGTACTATCATGCCTGGATGAAAAATACTTTTAGGTTTGAAGACTATGCCTTCCTCATGCTCTGACTACAGTGGAAGTAGAGCCCTAAAGCTGCTTGTGTTACTGACAGTCTGAATTGAGGGGGGAAGGGTTCAGGGAGCTCCTTTTGGCTCATACTCCTCACAGGTTCTCCCCTGCAATCCCAATGCCTGTTGCACATCAGGGCTCTGGAAGTGCTTCCCTGTTTATCCCCAGGGAAACAAACTACTAGAAGATTTAATACTGAGCTCTGGTGCTTTTAACTCACAGTGTCTGAGGAGATAACTGATGAACTTTGTCTTGAAAGCCTGACACTGGAATTTCTCCTGCAGAAGAAGCCACCATAATTGAACTTAATGGTGTAGACAAATAGCATGAAATGGTGATACAATGTGCGTCTCATAGCAAATAAAAACCGTTATAGCAGCCACATAAAATAGCAAGAAACAGGCAGACTATTTTGACATTTATTGACCTCAATACATATAATATGAAATCAATTATTTACAGGCAATTTGCCTTCTTTTTTTCATATAGCTGTTTTGAAATTTGGTATGCATTCTGCATTTAAGGTGGGTCTCCATTTGGATCAGCCACATTTCAGATACTCAGTAGCCATATGTGTTTTAGGAAGTGAGAGACCAATATAAATGCTCTTGAGGGAGATAGAGTGGAGCTGCCCCTGAGGCTGATATAGCAATACCACCAGCAAAATGTCAGGGAGATATGTGTTTCATGCTTCTCTGGAAAAAAATCTAGACATTATAGGCAAGTCCAACAACTCCTCTCTCTTGTTGGTAAGAGCTCTGTTTTGGGTGTGAAACTGAAGAAGTACTGAAATTTTCCTCTGGACAGTGTTTAGAAAGAGGTATCTGCAAGGATTTCCTCGACTTTCTTGAGCTTCGGAGTTTTTCAGAGGACTTTGGATGGGGTAAGATGTCACTGGTACTGATGTTTGACACATTCTTATTTACATCTCATGGCTGGTAAAGGGATCACGGGAGCTACAAAGCATCCGATTCCCTCTACACAAACCAGGCTTGTGCACATTAACAGCAAGCCTTGGAGGGCAGGTCTTGTGGGCACAGAGTGTATGGAAAGACTCAGAAGGCAGACAGATCAGGGAATATGCCAGGTATGGGAGGTTCTTCCCCCAGTGCTGGTCTTGTCCAGTCTGGTCTAGGAATGAGACAGTAGTGAGCAAAGAGGAAATTAGAGAAGAACATGGATTCTCTTGGATTATGGTGAAGAGTTTGGAACCTGCCTTCAAGCTTTGGACTGTAATGGCTCTGCCTAGAAGATGAGTGGGTGGAAGACTCAGGTAGAAACAGAGTGGTCAGTTCAAGCATGCTATCATCCAGTTGAAGGGTAACTGTGGCTGGGTTGCTGGCAGCTGTGGGGACAGATGAGATGGCACGGGAGAGATTTTAGAGGGAATGGTGGAAATGTAGCAGCTTTCTTGATTGTCGTTAGGCAAGGATTTGGGGTAGGGAGGGGAGGGATGGGAGACAGGGAGTACCTCAGGGGAATTTCTAAGCCTTGATATTGGACAATTGCATAGAAGGTGACTCTGTTTAGTGAGCAGACCAAGTGTCTGACCTAGAGTGAAGGGAGGAGGGTTTGGGCCTCTAAATGAAGGCACCAAGATTTCTGAGGTGGGTTGAAAAGATGGCTCACCCAGCAAGTAAAAGTACTTGCTGTGCATGTGTAAGGACCTGAGCTCAAAGCTCTAGAACTCAAATAAAATGTTGGGCATGGTCACATATACCTGTTCCCAGAGTGCTGTGGGGGTAGTGTGGGGGTGGAGAGGGGTAGTTTGAAGGGCAGAACATCTGCAGAGCTTGCTGGCCACTGTCCCAGCACCAGGTTCAGTGAGAAACCCTATCTCAGGGTAGCAAGGCAGAGAGCAATAGAGCAGGACACCTGCCATCCTGAGGACAGGAAAGAAAAACCATACTTACATTTCTTCTGGAAAGGTCTGAGAGGCTGTTGGCTTGCCAGGTTAGAATTTTGTATTTCCCTTCCTTACCTCAGTTTTGTTTTCCATTTGCAAAATAGAAATAATAATTTTTGCTTGTATAAGGATGCTGACAAAATAAAATGCAGTAGTGCATGCAGAGGCATTTTTGAAGTAAAACACTCAATTATTATTATTGCTACACTTATGAGAAAGAGGTTGCAAAGTCCTCACTGTTGTTATGAAAATCAAGCCTGCAGCCCTGGGCCTAGTGGGTTACAGAGATAATTTTTTAAAAAGAAATTTGCTTCAAAGACAAAAGAGCCAAGTTCTGGGAGCTTATGATAGCCACAGGCATTTAGGTCACCCTTGCATACATTTGTTCAGTCAGGTGCCCATCATTTATTGAGCACTTGCTATGTGACATATTACAAGAAACCAGTCTGCATTCCTGTTAAGAAGGAGAAAGGACATGTCCTCAATAAGTGTGCATTCTAAGATCCTGTTGTTATCTTCAGAACATTTTGGACAATATTTCATACTTTAATAAACCCTTTATAGTGAGCACGATTATCCTTATATTATTGACATGAAGACTGGGGCACAGGCAGCTGAACTGCCATGGCCAAGGATGCCTCACCAGGGATCCAGAACTCAAACTAGAGATGTCTAGATTTTAGCTCAGTGTTGATGCCGAGTAACTTCTAAATAGTAACAGCAACAAAGATTGTTGAGCAGGTGCGGTGGCTCTGCAGCTAACAGCGCTTAGCGCTCTATTAGAGTTTGGATCCTAACATCCACACCTGGCGTCTCAGAAATCTCTGGATCTCCAAGCATCAAGGAATTGACTCCTCCCAACAAACCTCTGACCTCTGTGGATACCTGTGCACATACACACTCTCACATATAAACAAAATACAGCAAATCTTTGGGGGCAGAAGAGATGCCGCAGTGGCTAAGGTGTGCAGGTGCTGCAGAGTACCAGGGCTTAGTTCCAAGCACCCACAGTGGGTGTGGCTGATGACCACTTGTACCTCTATATTCAGGGGTATAGCGCCCTCTTCTGGCCTCCTAGGGTACTAGACTCACATGAACACACATAAAGTTAAATTTTAAGCAGATTGTTGACTATTCCTTAGCTATAAGATGCTATGCTGATTGGAAATTTGTGTTCTGAGGCAAGTGTCCTGACACCAAAAAGTTAAATGAAAATAAAGCGTGGGATTCCTGTAGGTGTCTGTCCATCCAGTTGATTGAGTGCTTACTAAATGCCACTTAGCACCAACATGTTACCTGCATTTTTACAGCTAACCAAAGGAGTTGGCATGATTATTCATTTTTATCCTGTAGATGATTGAGCCAATGTTCAGAGGGCTTGAGTAGCTTGCCAGAGTTTACCCAAGGAAGGATACAAATGAAGTATCTTGAGAGTTCAGAGAAGAGCCACTTAGTGGCTGGCTTGACAGGGTAGGGGAAAGTGTCCAAACCCACAGAAGAGGAGATGCCTCTGGTGGATGCTAATAATACACAAATTAATTGCTTATATCAAGAGTGTGGAGTGAAGCAGGATTGGCCTGGGGTCAACATTTTCTAGTGCAGGCATCAGTTATTCCTCACCATCCTGACCACTGCCTTGTCCGTGCATAGGAACCTAATGGCCCTTCTAGTTCTCATTGGCTTCTCGAGGACTCCAGAGAAGACTGAATCCTTTCTTGTGGAAATGGAAGGATTGGGGTCTGATTCCATTGAGCCAAATTGTGTTGTACAAGAAAGAACTCGCTAGAGTCACTGGTTCTCCAGTTCCCCCATGGTAAAATGGGATTAACACTATTGTTGCAAACATCTGTCACAGAGAATAGACGAGGCCAAGCACAAACAGGTCTATTACAGTTTGGCACCCAGCGATCACACAGCAGCGTCAGACATCATCGTAGTAGCACTTCATAGGTTAATTCCCCATGAGATCTTTCTTGATGGCCGTTTTGACGTAAAAAGTGCTCACATTTGCAGGTGGGAAAGCTGACTCACAGATCCCAGGAGAAGTTCTGTTCTCTTTCCCTTCTGGGTGCATGCAGTGGGGATTACAGTGGGTTCTCCAGATGTTGGCCGTGACCCTAGCTCCTGGGTACTCCAGATGTTGGCTGTGGCACTAGCTCCTGAAGTAAAACCAATCCTCAAACCCACATGCTTAACATTACATAGCCTTGAACATTATTCCTTCAGTGGTAGTTTAATGTAGATTTTCCTGGTCCCTGGGGGAGGAGTTTGGGATGGCTCCAAGATTCAGGTTCTTCTCTGTGGCTTTGCTCCCTCCTCTGGAGCCATGACATCTTCTATACGTATTCAGAAGCTGAAGGAGGAAACACAGACACTGAGGGAAGAAGGTCCTTGTGGGTAGGATGTAACTAACAGGTACAGTGCTCCATTCATACCTACTGTCTGGCTTTTCACATGGCCACACCTAACTGCAAGAAACCTGAGGACTGCGGTCTGCTCTTGTGCCCACAAAGAAGTGGGACGAGGTTTCACAAGGAACAAGCTAGTGCCTTTCTATTTGGTCATGTTGACAGCTCTCTGAATCTGCTCAAGATGCCAGAGCAGTGGTTCTCAATCGTCCTAATGCTGCCACCCCTCAATACAGTTTCTGTGTTATTGTCACCACAACCATACAATTAATTTCATTGCTACTCCATAATTGTAATTTTGCTACTGTTACAATCATAATGTAAATATCTGTGTTTCCTGATGGTCTTAGGTGACCCAACTGAAATGGTTGTTTGACCCTCAAAGGAGGCGTGACCCACAGGTTGAAAGCCACTGCCCAAGACTACTTTGGAATAGTCTGAGTAGACTCTTCAGGAGGAAACATCTGCAAGCTCCTAGAGGGGATGGGAACACCTTGATGTGAGCCATGAACAGTATGTCCGATGCTCCCTGTGGTGTGAATGTGAGCTGTCGCCTCAGATGCATGTGGGGTTTGCCTGATCCTGCAGTGATGCTATTTTGGTAGACACGCAAACCCTCAGAATTTTGGAAGAAACTCTAAGCTGGAATTCCTTTAGACACAAGAATGGGTTCATGACAGGCTCCCCACAACCTGTAGGTTCCTTCAGAGGTGGAGATTGCTCTGCAGCAGCCGAGAACTCCAAGGTCAGGAAGGGATGGGAGGAGAGCTTTTCCCAGCAGAGGTCTGAGTGAGTCTCCCTTCCACAGCCCTAGAATCCAGCCCCACCTCCATGGGAGGTAGTGAATGAGCCATTGACTCACTTCTTGTAAAAAGGCCCGAGAGGAGTTAGCACAGATAAAATGCACAGTCCATGAAAGTTAGCCACCTGCTGGCTTCTGGGCTTAGTGCTGGAGGGACGCTTTGCATGTTGGGGGCAGGGTATGCAAAGCTTTGTGTGGACTGATTTAAAGCCTTATGAAATCAATTCTTGTCTGTACTCTTATTGGGCCATTAAATCAGTACAAGGATACAACCTTATTTCAAATCTCTTTGGTGGGCAAAAAAATGTTGTACTTCCAGGTAACAGTATTAACTCTTTTTTTTTTTTTTTAAGTACTGTTTACCCTTAGCTTTGCTGGTCCTTATGGTGGCACTAACTCACCTGGTGTTCATTCTGTACTGTGATGTGTGAGGTGTGCATGCCTCCCACTGGTCATTGCCATGGTCATCTTTGTAATTCTCTGAAACATTAACATGCCCCTAATTTGAAGAAAGAAGGCTTTGGCTCAGAGAATGTAAGCATCATCTCCAATGTCATGTAATTGGAGTTGGCTCACAGACCCTGATAGACTGGTTGTACCCTTAACCCCACGGTCTAGCCCCAAGCATACTCAGCATTTAATGCTAAGTTCTCCCCTTGTCTGCTTCATGAATACAAATCATGAGGAAAAGGGCTTATTTTGTTTCATGAACGATGGAGGTACAAGGTAGAGGGCCCACATTTAGTGAAAGCCTTCTTTCTGACAGAGTCTGGAGGTGGCCCACAATATCAAGGCAAGAGATAAGAAGTGTGTGGGTGTGTCTGTCTGTCTGTCTGTCTGTCTGTCTGTCTATGTGTATCTGTCTTGTATTGTGCCACCATGACAAGTTAGGAAAACCCACCCCATGACCATATACAAATTTAATCACCCTTAAGAGGCTCTAACCCTGTGGTCAGATTATGCTTCTTCATGTCCCTACTCTTTTTTTATTTTTATTTTTTAAAAGAGACAGACTCACATCTCAGGCTAGTTTTACATTCTCTACTTAGCTGGAGATAACCTTGAAGTATAGATTCTCTACTTATACCTACCAGGCATGAGCTACCACACTTGCTTCTATAGAGAGCAGTGTATGGGAACCTGGTTTTGTGGTCGAATGACTAAGACACATTTCTACTCTCTTAATACCTTACAATGGAGGATTAAAGTCTATCTCAGGAACCTCGGAAGACATTTGCATCACATACAAACTCTAGCAGAAAGCATCCTCGACTCTCCTTTGCTCAGAGGATGCTGGCAGGGTCTTCCATCTCTTCTCTTGGTGCTACTGGGCAAAAAAAAACTGCACCTCCAATGAGAAACGAGGTCATTGTTGGAGGGAAACACTCTCTGCTCCTTTATTGAATCCAATCATTTACATCTCATTGAACCCAATCAAATTAGCCACTTATCCCATTAAAGTGGCCAGAGAAGGATTGTGTCGAGCACTGCTAATTCAATAGGAAAGAAGGGCCGACCGAGTGCTGTGTCACTGGAGTCTGACATCTGTTCTCAGGAGGTGGAAGTCTGATGCCTCCTCTGTCCACCATGGTCCACCATGGTCCACCATGGTCTAAATCATCTTTTCCAGACAGGCCTGCTGTGGTAAAGGAGGGCGAGCAGGAGAGACTGGGATTGGAGAATCCAGACGAGGAGAGGTAGAGATGTAAGACATTGGTGAGGGAGCCTAATTTCAAGATACAGTGGTGGGAAAGTCTGTGGAATCAGACAGTGTAACAAATTGTTTGACTTTCCATTATTTGTGGATCCCCATCCTCATTGCTTAAGTAGGGAACAGCGATGTTTACCAAGGAGGGTTGCCACAGCAGTGTCCCCCACAGGTGGACTTGTGGACAGAATCTTTTAACAATCTGTTTTGATTCTTTCAGCTACATTGAGAAGAGAGCCTCTGCTTGTTATCAGACTGTTTGATACTGCAAACTCTTTGATCCTTTGGTGGGTATTAGCTGTTAGAACACTCTTAAGTGATGGAATTGACCAGCTTTGCATTTGAATTCACTTTGATTGTCTTAGTTGAGGTTTCTATTGTTGTGATAAGACACCAATGAGCAGAAGCAACTTGGAGAAGAAAGACAACTTCAGCTTACATTTCCACATCACAGTCTGTCCATCAAAGGAATTCAGGGCAGGAACTCAAACAGGGTAGGAACCTGGAGGCAGAAGCTGATGCAGAGGCCATGGAGAAACACTGCTTACTGGCTTGCTCCCATGGCTTGCTCAGCCTGCTCTCTTATAACTTCCAGGACCACCAGCTTAGGTCAGCTGAGGTTTCCCACATCAATAATTAGTAAAGAAAATGAAGCAAAGGCCTGCCCATAGGCCAGCCTAGTGGAGACATCTTAATTGAGGGTCCCTACTCAGTGATTCTGGCTTGTGTCAACTTGACAAAACACTAGTCAGGACAACTGACCCCTTATCATTTGGGAAGAAGGAATCTTAATTGAGAAAATACCTCCATTGGCAAATCTGCAAGGCATTTTCTTGGTTGATAATTTATATAGGAGGGCCCAGGTCACCGTGGGCAGTATCATTCCCGGGATATTTAAGAAAGAAGGCTGGGCAAGCCACAAGGAGTAAGCCATTAAGCAATGTTTCTCCACAGTCTCTACACCAGTTCCTGTCTCCAGGGTCCTGCCTTGAATACCTGTCCTGACTTCCCTGGATGATGAACTAGAAACTGTAAGATGAAATAAATCCCTTTCTTCTCAAGTTGCTTTGGGTCACAGTGTCTTATTGCAGTAATAGATACCCTAACTGAGGCAGTCATCTTGGACAAAGTAGCTTACCAACTCTGAACCAGTTCTCAGATATAAATGAGAACAGTGACAGTTCTTGCCTCCTAGGCTTATTTGTATGCATGATTTCTTGAACATAGTCTAGTCACATTTCTTCCTTGTTTCCTGCTCCTTTCCTGCTTCCTGCCCTACTTCCTGCTTCCTGTTTGCCTTCATCTTTGTCTCTTTTCTCTTCTCTCTTTTTTCCTCTCCTTTCCTTCTCTCATCTTTCTCCCTCCCCCTCCCCATCATCTCTTTTTCTTTCTTACTGTTTTTCTTTCTTCTTTCAAGACAAGATCTCACTGATTAGACCTCAGATTTATGATGCATATCAGCTTCCTACATGCTCGGATGACAGACATGTGCTACCTCTCCTGGCTGTCCTTGTACTTGTTCTTGTATCTGGAGGAACTTACATGGCACTGGATGCAGAGAGCTCACTCAAGCCTGAGAATATTCTACACACTTCAAATAAGTTGGTTCACTTAATACCCAGAATGTTCTAAGATATTTTATCTTACTGTTAACAGGATTATTGAAGTATAATTTCTATATAGTAAGCTGCACATATTTAAAGGTTGATGTTATTTTTGTTTGAGTCAAGGTCTCTTTATGTAGTCCTAGATGCTATGGAACTCATTATATAGACTAAACTGGCCTCAGATTCACAGTGATCCATTTGTATCTGCCTCCTATGTGCTGGAATTAAAAAAAGTATGGGTCACCTCATCCAGCTCCTGTGATAAATTAAAATATGAATGGCCCTTCGAAAAGACAAGCCATAATGAAGATAAGGGACAAGTTCATTGACCTCAAGTACTCCCCTGCAAGTTTCTGCAGTCTTCCTCTTCTCTTACCTCCTTGCTACCATAGTATCTAAGACTGTAGATAATATTTGAATTAAACAAAAAAAAAATACTTTGTGTAAATTAAATCATAAGTTGTGCTCATTTTGTTTGGCTGATTTTGTATTACATAATCATTTCCAAGTCTATCCACTGTGTTTCATACATCTGTCTCTATTCTTTTGTGACTCTATGTAGTATTCTGCTGTATAGATGTGCCTAGTTATTTATCTGTTTATATGTTGATGCCTTTGGTTGCTTTCAATTTGTGGCTATTCCAAAATGAGCGTCTATGGCTGGCTTGCTTCACTTTACAGATGAGAAACTGAGCCAGTGAGTACAGAACTTGCTTAAAGTGAATGTCAAAGCCCATGTGTGCTTAGGTACTGTACAGTTATTTACCCTCCTCTGAGTGAAAATTTCAGCATCAGCAAAAGTAAGGGATTCACATAGAGTGCTCTCACCCGGCCGCCACTCATTTTTCACAATTCTAAGCTCTGGCCTCTTTTCACCCTCCATCCTCCATTTCTAAACAGGTTACTGGAACCTTCTGAAGTAAAGCCTCATCATGACATCATTTCACCGACAAGCATGCTGGTTCACTTCTCACTTATGCAGACATTAAAGATCCTGGGCAGAGAGGACTTAAGAGTGTGACCTGTGTCTCTTTTCGCACTGCACCCCTGTGTGATCTGGATGCATGGACTCCCTTTTCCACGGTCCTTCCTCTCCTCTGCCAGGTGTTTTGAAGCAAACCTCGGCCATGTTAATAATTTATCTCTAAACTCTGCATGCTTTTTAAAGGAGGCAAGGAGTCTTTAAGGCAAACACAGGACCAGAAAGCTGCCATCACACTTGGGCACAGGAGAGTCATTCCCTCAGGTCATCCAGCACTCAGATGACATTCTCGGTTTCCCAGTTGTCTCTTTTCAGTTTATTGTCTTGTCTCCCTCCCTTCCTTTCTCCTTCCCTCTTTCCCTCCCTCCTTCTCTGTCTTCCGTTCACTCTTTTCTCTTTTACAATCTGTTGGAATCAGAATGCAAACAAGGACCATATGTCACTATTGGTTAGATATCTCTAAAGTCTGTTTTAATCCACTTCCCCCATCCCCAGCTCCTGCTCTTTCTGTCTGCAATTTGATTGTTGGAGAAAGTTGCCGCTGAAGCTGTGTTTTACATAACCTCCTTCTTGTGGCCATTCATGCAAAATTCAGGGCAATTCTCAGCACCATCAGTGCCCGTCTGCCTTCCTCTGCCCAGCCTGTGCTGGAAGCACCTTCAGATTCTTTTTGAGTGAGACCCATGTGAAGCCTTCTCCACTTGTCCTGCAGTATTCTCCAGAGCTTGTGCCCTGAAGGCCATGCTGAAAACTACTGGACACTGCCCACTGCATCCTGTCTCCTTTCCTAGTAAGCACACTATGAATAGCTGCTAAATGAATTGGAAGGAGGGAGTGGCTACCAAGGAAAAAAACGGGTAGGACAGGAGGGATCCTAACATAGTGTCTTTTTGTTGGAGACTAGTTGAATTCTCTCTCTCTCTCTTTCATGTACACACACACACACACACACACACACACACACACACACACACCCCAGAATGGACTCTCAGACAAAAACTCTTACCAAATGGTGACAGTTGAGCATTTGTTATCAATCTTGAGCTCCAACTGCACCCTCTGGCCTTGCTTCCAAGTGTGATGGCTTTGGGGATGTCCCTGACTCCTGTTTGCTGAGTTTTCAGTGGTCTACCTTTGAGGCCATTGTAAATCTGTATTGAGTGACTCATGAAAAGTGTTTGGACCCATGCCTGGTATATTGTGAGTCTTCATAAATGCTGATTATTATCATGATAATTAGTGTTATTAAAGTGAAGATGGGGCTGGAGAGAAGGCATGGTCGGTAAAACATTTGTATGCAAACATAAGGATCTGAGTTCTATCCCAACAGCACACACACACACACACACACACACACACACACACACACACACAATGCCTGGTTTGATGGTGCATGTGTGGAATCTAAGCACTGGTGAGGCAGAGAAGAGATTCCTTGTGCCTTGATGCCCAGCCATCTTAGGTTGAACACTGAGAGACCCCGTCTCAAAAACCGAGATGGATGTCTCCTGATGAATACCATACAACTCTGTCCTCCACATGCACATTCATGCACATGAGTATGACACACTTGCAGCCACACCTGCATGCACATGAATATATACACATGTGCACACAACTGTATACATGTACACATGAATGCACACATACATGCCCACTAATACATGCATGAATGCACATACATACACATGAACACACACACATGTGCTCATGAGTAAACACAGGTACACATGGATACACACACATGTGCACATGAATATACATACCTGCCCATGAATACACATACACAGAAGGAGGGAGAATGAGGCATAGTCCAGTTTGTGGACCCCATTGTGGAGCTCTGCAGAGCACTTCAATGATACACCCCAAGGTTCTCCTTGCACACGTAACTTATTCAGTGTCATTTCAGCCTCCAGCCCCCTCCACATGCTGTTCACGTGTGGCTGGGCATGGAGCATCACTACATGAACACACAGTACAGGAGGTGATACTCCTGATGATCCATCCTGACCGAGTTAAAATATTCATCCAACTCTTGTCCTGCTCACTTGCCCTTAGCTCTGCCTCACAACGTGAGACAGGTCAGTGTCTGCCACGTTTGGAGATTCACTTCCCAAATCCTCTTCCATGACTCAGCAGGCAAAGCCAAGTACATCTGCCAGAAGCAATTAAGAAATTATCACTCAACAGAGGAGACATGCTTCTGTGTGCCATTAAATATTCATATCACACTGATAGACTGTCATAACACACTGTGTGGACCCAACCAGCCATCAGGGCATGAGTGGCCTTTTTGTGAATAATGAAATGGCCCTGGCCAGCATCTTCCCTCCTTCTGCTAAATGTTATGATTTGTCCTTCATAGCTGATCTGGGAGCATGTGTGTGTGTGTGTGTGTGTGTGTGTGTGTGTGTGTGTGTGTGTATGCACACATATGTATGTATGTATAGATATGGAGACCAGAGGTCAACACTGAATGTCTTCCTCAGTCACTGTCCATATTATTCATCCATCCATCCATCCATCCATCCATCCATCCATCCATCCATTGACTTATTTATTTGAGATGTGTGCTCTCACTGAACCCAAACTTCATCAATTCAGGTAGATTTGCTAGCCAATCAGCCACAGGGATCCTCCTGACTCTACATCCTGAGAACTGGAATTATAGCACATGTCAGCACACCCAGCCTTTAAATTGGTGCTGGGAACCAAATTCAGTCCCCAAGCTTGAACAACCAGCATTTTAATAAAGGATCCACCTCTCTAGTCTCTGCAGTGACAATTCTGACTCACATAGAAGTGTTAGGAAGAATTACTCAGGACAAGGGAGTTTCCCAGGTTTAACTCTTTGCCTCCCATCTTCATTAGTCTGGTTACAGTATAGAAGAAGACATCAATGTTCCTAGATGGGGGATAGTCTAAAGAATAATGTAATGCTGCAGAATGCAGGCCCTTAGATCACCTGGGTCACAGCCTGGCTCCATCTCTACTAGTAGGCTAATGATACATTCACATCTCCAAATGTTAATTCCTCTGTCAGAAAAATGAAGTGACCACATAGAATGCTCACAAGAAGGAGGCTTCAAAGAGTTGGAGACACAAGGGAGGTCACAAGGGGGACAGGAAGATTGGCCTCTGGTGAAGCAATGGATGTGAGCTGTGTGGAAAGAAGAGTTAGTCATTGGTGTCTGACACACTCCAGCTCATCAACCCAGACTGAAGAGAGAATCAGGTTGTGATTCCTGGAGTCTCACAGGTTAGGAACCACAGAGGAGGATCCAACAAATGTCATCACCAAAGCCTCCACAGTTCTAACCACTTGTCCTGGACTCTGACAGAAGGAAGTGGTGTTTTGAAGGTATCATTTCAAACAGGTTCCCTTTTCTCTGTCCAGTAGGCAACTCCCATGGATATGCTTACATTGCAAGGCTTGGCCCTTATGATAAAGCTAATTACATTTGAACTATATTGGAAAAATCAGACCATATCTCCTGAGGATTTAGAGGTGGGGCCGTGACTTCTGTTGGCATTTGAGCTGGAGGTGAGGAGGTATCAGTTTGGTGACTGTGAAGGCACTGTACCAAGTGTGTTTTATACACGAAAAGACCAGGACTATTGTCATGTCAGGGGACAAACATCATCTGATTATATTCTAGTCATGCTTTGAGAGTTTCTCTGCTGTCATCTCGGTGGAAGCAAGGCCACAAAGAAATATCTGGTCCCAGGATTTCCAGGGGTTTCCAGCCCTAAGTGCCACTACGGCTGAGCTCAGTGGTGCAGCCTCAGCCAACTGTGCTCAGTGAGCTGGGGAGCAAGTTGTAGAGAAACTGGAACAACTAGAATGAAATAGAAGTCTGTGGAGGACATATTGATGCCTGGTCTGAGGCAGGAAGTATCCATAATGAACCTGGAATATCTTTTATCAGGAAGCCAAGAGGCTTCTCAGGACCTCAGAATCTGTCATGAGGACCCAGGAGCCAACTTTCAGGGGATCTAAGTGGCCAGGGATGGAACAATGAGAATCAGCAGGAACACTGAAGGGAGCTTGTGATTTGCTTACATTGAGAAGTCTATAATGATGCTAACCACAGCCTCTAAGTTTGCAGGTCCCCGTTAGATGAACCAGACCAACATTGCATTTTAATAGCTGGTAAACAAAACACATAATCAAGCATTTTGGGCTGTCTTTTCTGAGTAAACTGTTTGTCAAGGTAATGGAGCAGTAAAGGCATGCTTAACTTTGTAGGTGTCTAGTGAACACATGGAAGGGTTTGGTAGAATGATACTTTGAGGGAAGCCCTAGGGATAGAACCCAGGATGTAGACATATTGGACAGGCTCTCTACTACTGAGTTACATGAATTAAATTTATCATGCCTCACAAAATAAAGACTTTAAGAAGTGCTAGCTAATGGGTGCCCATGTCTAGCAACTGGGATGCCAGGGTCTTCTCATGGCAGTGCACCTCATAAGTACGAATAACTGGAACCACACAAAAGTCCAAGAACCAGATTCCAACTTCTAGAATCTTCTGAGACAAAGGGGAATGACAATATACAGGTCTTAGTTAATCCATATGTAACAAATAAAGCACATATTCATAAGAAAATCAGGGAAATTTGAATACTAAATGCAATGATTTTGAGGTGTGTGTGTGTGTGTGTGTGTGTGTGTGTGTGTGTGTGTGGTATATGCACATTTGTTTGAGTATACGTGCCTGTGTGCAAATGTAGAAGTCAGAAAAGAACACTTGGTATTCTTCCACCGAGGCAGTCTCTCTCTCTGAACCTAAAGCTAGATTGGGTGCCGAATAGCTGCAGTAATCCTCCTGTTTCTGCTCCTGACAGTGCTGGTGTTAGGGCAGCATGCATGTGGTCCTTCCTGGCTTTTGATGTCGATGCTGAAGATTTGAAATAAGATCTTAGTTCTTGCTCTACACAGCAAGTGCCCTTACCCACTGAGCTGCTCCACAGCCTGGTGGGTTTCCTTTTGTTGTTTTGTTTTGTTCTTTGGGCTTCCTGGAGAATCTGAGTCTTTGATATCCTTTCTGCAAACACTTTTTGTTAAAATTATCCATAATCAAATTCTGTGCCAACAAAAATTCTAACCAATAGGAACAAAGCATAAAGCAGGTGTAGGGAAAGCTAATGTGTCGTGACAGGGAAGGAAGAAGGTGGGAGTGGGATGGAGAAATGCCATCCTGTGGGCCAGGCCCTCCCTTCCTTATTCCAAGTCTCCATGTTGCTTGAGGATAATAGGTATACTTCTCTACCACTGTCTACCTTATTCCTTTGAGACAGGGTGTCTCACAAAATTCCACCCTTGGATTCTGTGAGAACCTCTGTATGCTTGTTCCAATTTGTAGAAAGCTGTTTCTTGGCTACCTAAGCATATGCTCACTCACTTACACTTACAACCCAAATAATCCCAGTATAGATACTGGTGCCATGGTCACCAAGCTACCTACCATGTCTGCTTCTAGTCAACCAAGTAAAGGTTTCTGTAATTATTGGTTTGATAAATGGCTGAGTTTAATTTGGCTTCGCATAAGCAGTAAGTGTGTTGTCTATGCCCGAAGAGGTGTTCTGTCCTCTTGCCACAGGCCATAGTCACTGTAAATGAGCGCACTTACTGCACATTCATTCTGGCCTGTATGTCAGTCATCTGGGAATTTAGCTAGACCATGTCACTCAGTCTGAATGTCATTGACTCTAGGAGCCTAGGTCCCTATGTCCATGTGGCTGGAAAAGGGCAAATCCATGGAAGTAAGTTCTCTGGAGAAGAATTTCATCCTTTATCTTGGTGAGAACCCTGCATGAGTGGTCACAACCCATTCCGATTCTTAGTAGGGTGGCAGATACAAGGTGTTAAACAGTGACAGAGCAGGGGTGGGCGTTAGAGAATGGATATTGAGTCCTTCTTGGCCTATAACACTATTTTTGTCATTTGCAGCCTTGTTATCTCCACAGATATTTTTATGTATTCTCTCTCTCTCTCTCTCTCTCTCTCTCTGTCTCTCTCTCTCTCTCTCTCTCACACACACACACACACACACACACACACACACACACACACACACACAGCTGTCCACTTATCATTTTATGAGGTTTTTGTTATTCACAGCCAGCCATGGTTCAAAAATACTAGGCAGAAAATTCTAAAAATAAGCAATTTGCAAGTCTAAATAACTTTTATTATAATACATTACTGAATTGTTTGTTTTCATTGGTTATTGTGGCTAATCTCTTATCATGAGTTATTTACATATTAAGCTGTTTACAGTGCTGTTCATCAGTTTTCTGTTGTGACAAGGCTTGTGGATTTAGAGGTCTCAGTCCATGCTAGGCCCATTCTTTCTATGGTGGCCAGAAAGTAAGGAGAGATGAGGGAGGGTAGAGGACACAAAGTCTTTTCATGGCATACCTTTGGTGCTCCAATTCCATTCCCACTGAAGTTTTTACTTTCAAGTATACTGTGAAGCTATGCACCCATCAATGGATCAGTGCCCCACATGTAGATTTCACAATAGTCTCAAGAGGTAGACAAGATGTCCCACTTGCCGGTGAGAAAACAGGCTGTGTTAAATCTCTTACTAGGAGCATCTCTACCAGGGCTGTATGAGGCCACATTCTGCCTTCTCCTGAGAGGACCCTCCTTTTCAGAGCACCATTGTCTGTGCAGTGAATCAGACATCAAATGGATGATCCCCGACTCCTCAGTGCAAAGTTAAAGGGAAGAGAGCTAGCAGTTCCCTTTGGAGAAGAAACAGCCAGGAAATGAAAGAACAGACTTGAAAGATGATGTGTTTAGTGTTTATGTCTCTTTGCCTTGTCCCTCAAGTTCAGTTAAGCATCCAGTCATTGAAGCTGACAATTTATGAGTATCTTGGGCAAGTGACAGTGTGAAACTTCCCTGTGGCTCCAGCGTGGCAGGAGATTCATTTCATAGACTGTGAGGCTTTTAGGATAAAATACTTTGCTAATATTTTCCCCAAGGGCAGCAAATGGCCCACAGCAGTTTACCAAGAGAATGCTGGGATGGTCTTCTGCTTTCTCAAGCCCTTTCCTACAAGGTAACAAAGTGACCATCCCTGCCCCTAAGTCCAAGACGGAGTTGTTGATGCTCAGGGTCCTTTTAGAAGCCTGAGTTCCTCAGCTTGTCCATCCTCCTCTCTACACCGTTTCTTTATCCCCGTTGATCACACAGTGTATGGTCTTTTGGGAGAAAATAAGCTTCGTGTTAGGGGTCAGAACAGTGTGAAAAGCATCTTTGGCAAAGTATAAATTGGTCCAAGGTGAATTTGGCAAAGGAGAGTCAGGACAAAGACTTAACTCACCTCACCACTCTCAGAAGAAGTTAGTGATGGCTGCCAGAGCCCATTTACACAGACATGTCATTTGCCTTAATTCTCCAACCACCTGGGAGGGAGGGATTCTTATCACGTTCACTATGGTGATGGTTTAGTTGCATCTCAGAGGAGGTGGGCAACTCTAAAGACTGTTCTGCCAGGGTAGTTATTTGAGGAAAGACTTGTGCAAGCCTAAGAAGGGGCTGGATCAAAAGTGGGGCAGTTAATAGCAGCTCATGATGGTTTGGATACCTGGGCATGGTGTGAGGGCCATATATAGGAAAGGAAGTGGTAGTAGATGAGCTAAGGAAGAACCCTGAGGGTGCTTGGAGCTTGCTAGCAATTTCAAAGCTGGGGAGTGATATCATTTATTTGCATTTGTAGAGATCATTCCAGAAGATGATCTAGAGGAGGGCTCACTTAGAGACAGAATGGCTAGAGAACAGGATCTTTTCCAAGCATCTGTGTCAGTCAATGAAAGGGCTGGGAGAAGAACACAGTAAAAACTGGGTCCTCAGGGGAGACATAGCTGTGACAGGAGGGCTGACTATGGAGGGAGGCACTGGGGTTACAAGATAGTTCAGTGCCAGCATTGTGTATGCGGTATATCTAGCTTGAGAGCAATGGCTACCAAAGGACCATTACAGAGCACCATAAGCATGGACCCGCGAGAGCATAGAGATTGTGCCAATAGATTCTTCCAGTTCTGCTTTGCCCAAAAAGAACTGATGAGTTCCTTTCCTACATACCTACTTGAAGTGTGTGTGTGTGTGTGTGTGTGTGTATACATACATACAGGGAAAGCTTTTCATCACTGAATCAGAAAGAAAACTGTTCTTAACTTTAAGTAGGTCTCTGCCCTCTTCCTATGCCAGCCCAAATTCATCAACCTTTAAAAACCATCTTAAAACAGTCAGATATTAGCCAGACCTGAATTTCAGGATGAACCCTGTTGTGTCTCTAACTTTATATAACTCAATTTCTTACTGTGAAAATGTCAGCCTTGAGTTTGTTTATTTGTTTGTTTATTTATTTATTTATTTATTTACTATGTGTATATGTACACGCACGTACATGTATGTGTCACAGCATATGAAGCTCAGGGGAGAATGCATGGGAATTGGTTTTTCTTCCTGTACCATGTGAGATCCAGAGACAGAACTCAGGTCCTCAGGCTTGGTGATTATTCAGTAAGCCATCTCTCTGAGCAAGCTTTTTATGCTTTGAAATAGGATTTCACTTTGCACATAGCCCAGGATAGTCTAGAACTCAGATTTATATATGCTCCTGCCTCACACTTTCAAATGCTGAAATTACGTGCTTTTACGTTGTCTTCTTCTTACGGCCGCTGTAGAGTGGCAATGTATATTTCTATACATCCTTGGTATTTTGACTAAGATGAATCACATAGTGGCTGGCGAGATGGCTCAGCAATTAACTGCACTTGCTACTCTTCCTGAGGGCCTGGGTTCAGTTTCGAATATTCATATCGGGCAGCTCAAAACCTCTTATAACTCCATCTCCAGGGGATCTCACATCCCCTTCTTACCTTTACCAGCACCTGCACACACACAGCAGTAATAGACACATACAATACATAAAAAATATACGAATGAATCATATAAATAATAGCCTTGTCCTAAGTTTTTACCACCTAGTGACACAATAGCTTTCTTAGTTTAAGTACTTCATATTGTCTGTGCAGTGATGAAACATTTCTCAGAATATCTTCATCATTCAGAGTCATGTGACTACTCACCTCAGAGCCTAGCACAGAGTAAGAGTGCAATGAACAGTAGCTGTTACCTTCTTTCCCGGTATAGAGGCTTTGATTAACTAACATGCTAACACAATCTCAACGATTGATGGTCATTTTTAATTGTCCACAGGTCTCAGGGAATATAAGACATATGCAAAGAATTGAGCAAATGTGGACCATTTACAGTGCTCCAGAGCACCCAGTTTTCCAAAGTAGCCAGAGAATCTCCACAGGATAACAGCTCACATGGAACTGGATCAGGAACATTCTAGCAGATCGTGCCTCATGACTTTGCAGCTGTCAGAAGCCCACAGCTGAATTTCCCAGCAGGGACTGTGAATCACGCCCGCTGCTGAGACCACAAACACTGGGGAAGCATCGTTCTCTGTTATTATCTCTGGTTTCAGCTTCCTGGGGGAGAAGGCAAAGCCAACTCTCACTGTTCTGCGGTAATGAGGTCATTGTTAGAGGTGACCCATTGGTTAGCTTCCAACCTCACTTAACTCAAAAGTTCCATCCCTGCTTCGTTCATTCCTGATCTCCCACTGAACAGCAGAGAATGCTGACAGCTCGGACGTATGTGATGGGGCTGAGAGGGATAAATAGGAAAAGCAGCTGGTACAAACTCAGGCTCCTCTCACATACACATTATCCATTTATCATAACCACCCTGAGAGGTAGGTACCACCATTCCATCCCCATTTTAATTTTAAGAAAATAAAACGTAGAGGGACAAATGTCAGTGCCTAAGACACACAGCAAGTTAGAGTCTCAAAGAATGGCTGAACTCTTTCCTATTGATGCTAAAGAATTATTCTACAGTTGTGTTTTAGTAGACGGGGACACGGAAGCGGGAGGGTATCCAATGATTAATGCAATAATTCAATGCAAAAAGAGGCTGGAGATGTGCTTTAAACTTAGTCCTTGTGGTTTGAAAACCCAGAGTGTTTCCACCAAACATTCTACGTCATTGCTACTCAAAATATGATCTGTGGATTGCCTGTATCAGTGTCACATTTTAAGACTATAGCTTCTCAGGACCTAGTTGGGTCTATTAAACCAATGTGCATTTTATTCCGTGTCCACGGGGATGGTGTGTAGACTGAAGTTTGGATGTCCAAGATTACTTTTTTTACCTGGACTCTGAGGGGAAGTTCCACCTAAGATATACACCTAGTTACTCCACTTCCAGAGCATGGAGGAAGCCAACTTGATTAGTCCAGAGTAGCCTAGCTCCCTCATGGTACTGTCCAGTCAATTTCATATAGAACTGAAGAACTGTGTAGTAGAAAACCTTCGAGACCAATGAATCAAGAGGGGGAATGAAGTTGGTGAAGGCCTAGAACACTAAATCATGGCGGCTTATGCTCCATCAATACAGAGAAGTTGGTACCTATGAGACTAAACTGTAGTAGTGGCCTTAGGACTGGGCAGAGGTGTAGATGCCACCAGGTGACCATTAATGGAGGCTTGTGAGTAGTGGTAAAAAATGGTGCTGTTGGGGGCAGAAGAAATGGGTTTTGAATGATCATCTTCACTGGACAATGAACAAACCTCTGCCCTGCAGTAGATGTGAACATGGAGATAGTGATAGTACATATTAAGTCTGCCAGTTGCCTTAAGAGATGTGTAAGCGGGATGTGGAACATGTCACCTGACTTTTATTAAACCAAACCCAATTATTTTGAAGCAGAGGAAAAAAATACAGTGGAACACATGTGAGATAAAAATAGAGAGACTGGGTGATTCTGGCGTGGTCATGGCTAAGCAGGGAAGAGGGTGGGAGAACAAGGAAGGGGAAGAGTTTGAAGGGAGTGTTAACTAAAGCTAAAAGTATAATAAGAAGACTTACAGAAACATGCTACTTTGTAAGCTGATCAACATGTGTTTCTTTAAAAGAGCTTGAACAGAGGTATCCTGCACGGATTGGTAATACCAATCTTAGAATCCATGGGATGTAGGATATTTCCCTACAAGTTGTTGTTGTCAGGAAGGTCAAAAAGGCCCCCCAAACAATACAGAGTGTGGCGGTTGCCCTTGGTTGCCACTAGTGGAACACTATTTCTGAAGATGTCACATGCCTTAGTTAGTTGCAGGATACAGAGGAATCAACCTGGAACTCAAGAGGAAGCCCCATCCCTGATGGCTAGTGTGTATAGCAGCAGTAGGTGCTGTGCAGGCTCCTGGAAGAGAAAATTCACCAACGCTTTCACCTGGATTTGGACCTTGAGTGTTAGGTACCAACCTACCAGGCTAGCTGTGCCCACTGGTGCAATGGTGGCATGATAGTTATGGGGGTAGCCAACTGCTCTCTGTTGGATTGAAGGTCTGCTGCAGAGAAGGGGATCCATTCCTGGTACTATAAATATGAAAAAAAATTAACCAAGCCCATTGCTATGGAGGTCATAGGATCTAGTAGGGGACTGTATTAGTCAGGGTTCTCTAGAGTCACAGAACTTATGGATAGTCTCTATATAGTAGAGGAATTTATTGATGTCTTAAAGTCTGCAGTCCAACTCCCAACAGTGGTCAGTAGCAGCTGTGAATGGAAGTCCAAGGATTTAGTAGTTGCTCAGTCCCACACGGCAAGCAAGTGAAGGAGAGAGGGAGAGAGCCTTCCTTTTTCCAATGTCCGTATATAGTCTCCAGCAGAAGGTGTAGCCCAGATTAAAGGTGTGTGCCACCACACCTTTAATCCCAGATGACCTTGAAGTCAGATATCTCCCTGCCTTAATCTTCTAGAATCCATAGCCACTATGCCTCAAGAACTCCATACCAAGATCCAGGTCAGAAACTTCTGTCTTCCAGCCTCCAATTAGGGTCACTGTTGAGCCTTCCAATTCTGAATTGTAGTTCATTCCAGATATTGGACAACCAGGAATAGCCACTACAGGGACTTACTACTGTTTTGATAGCTTAATATGTCATCAAACCATCTTCTAAATATTTATGTTTACATATATGGACAATGCTACTCTCAGCTTTTATCAAGTAGCTTCTCTTTCTCTACAGTTAGTGGCGGTGAATTTAGAGACTCACAGTTGCTTAAGACGCTGAGGATAAGTGGCCAGTGAGCATTCAGTCCTAGACAGAATTTTTATATCATCCTTATGAGGCTCAGGGAATATCATGGAGTAGGGCACGGAGAGAATGTAAGGGCTGGATGACAGGATGAAGGGCTGTGGAATGCTATCTTCTAGGTATGGCATAGGCATTGTAGCCACAGGCTCATAGCAGCTGAGTTGTCCTTGCTAGACTTGTGTGAAACTAGGCATGTCAACAGTAATGCATCAGATAGGGGTTCGTGGAGGCCTGTGCCTCCCTGGAGAGTTATTGTAATTCTTAGTGGAAGCTGTGTGAAAGGAATCATTGCCTTTAGCTGTTGTGTATACACTGGAGTTCTGATGGATACTTCCACCTTATGATCATGTAGATGGCCTGGTTAAACCAAGTCAGTCACAAAACAAAACAGGAATGTGAATAAGGGACCTGCAGGGAGAAAGGGCATTTACAGGCATGGAAGGAAGGTTTGAGAAGGTAGGAGTGAGAGCATCCAGAGCATACATACAATATGAGTGTGAGAGTCTGTCAAAAAATTTAATTAAACAGATTTTCAGAAACCAAAACCAAAACAAACAAACAAAAAATCAATAAGAATGAGTCACTTCCTTAACAGCATGGACCACATTTCTGGCTATGGCTACCATGTGAGTATGTTGACTACCACAGGAGCTTCTGTTGAGCCACCTTCATCAGAGGCTGTCTAGGAAGCTTTCAGAGAATAGATAACATGCTTGGTAGTTAGAGTGAAAAAAAGCTCAGCTGCTGTGACTGTGGCCTCCGGGGCCGCAGCATGCATAAGCATCACCAGGAAGTTTGTTGAAGCTCCTGAGTCACAGTCTATGGCTGCTGCAGATTCCAAGAATGGAATCACCAAAGATACAGTCTGTATGTAGTGTAAACTTTATTTTTAATTGGCATTCCATAATTGTATATATTTTTGAAGCACAATGTGATAACCCAATACATTACACAGATTTGGAGATAGAGCTTGGTGATAGAGTGCTTTTCCAAATACTCATGGCCCTGGGTTAGCCCCAAATGATCAACACATGCATACTTATGTAATGAACAACTCAGGGTGCTTAGAATACCCATTGCTGTGAGCATTCATCACTTTCTTGTGGAGAGAGCATCAATACCTTTACTTTGTAATAGGCAAATCTAGAAGAGGTCATATATATGTACCATGGGATACTATCTCAATATAAAAAGAATGGAATCTTGTTATATGTGACCGCATGGGTGGAAGTCTAGGGCAGTACTGTTAGTAAAATAGACCAGACACAGAGAGACAAATACTGCATGACTTCTCTCATCTGTAGATTCTAAAGCAGTTGTTCTTGGAATGTAGAAGAGAGATTATCAGAGCCCCACCTCCCCCAAGTGAGGAAGAGGTGGGATTAGCAGCGACCTATCAAGAGATAGATGCACAGTTAAAAATTAGGGAGACACCAATATGCTGTTGCATGCCTGTAGACCCAGAACTTGAGATGTGCAAACCTCCGGAGGATCAAGCCATCTGAGGCTTCTGTTTGCGTTATACAACATAGTGATTAAGTTCAGCAAGACTGTATAGAAACCTAAGGTTTAGCAAGCCTCTCAGCCCAGATGATTATGATTACAAATGAACCTTGCAGTGTGCTAAAGCACACCTTAGGTTCTGAACCTTCCTAATACTGCAACCCTTTAATATGGCTCCTCATGCTGTTGTGACCGCAAACCATAAAATTACTTCATTGCTACTTCATAATTGTAATTTTGCTATTGTTATGGATTGTAATGTAAATATTTGAGATACATGGCATCTGATATGTAACCCCTATGAAAGAATCATTTGACCCTACAAGGAGTCTTGGCCCACAGGTTGAGAACCACTGTGCTAAAGTGTTAAAAATGTAGCAAAGGGAAGGAGAAGGGACAGGTCACAGGGACTAACAAGGCAAATAGAAGACTCAAAAGAGCTTGAGGACAGCTCTGGGATCCAGGCTTTACGCAACGAAGGGAGCAAAGCCATTTCAGAGCCCAGGCAAAACTGCAAAGTGGGGGAGGGGGTGAAGTAGGAGAGCAACATGCCCCTTACTGTCTTCAAATTTTTTCAAAAGTAGAAATCCATATTGATCTAAAGTAACTCAGAACTAGAGAGCCAGGATGATTCTTGTGTTCACAACAGGGCAGAGGCTGTGAAGAAAGGATCTGGAAGGCTGGAGGAAATTTCCACGACATATGTCAGCCAATTAAAAAATACTCATCTCATTTCAATATGTGACTATTCATACAAAAGAAATTTGAGTACCATTGAAAATCATCTCATTTCTATGACCCAGATGTCCCACTCCTGAGTGTATAACAAAAGCCTGTAAATCAACACACCGCAGAGATAGCCGTGTGTCCATTTTTCTTGTTCCGCTCTTTACTCCAGCCAGGGAATGGAAGCAGATGAAACGTCCATCAACAAATGAAGAAATAAAGAAACTATGGGCTTGAATTCTATGCAGCCATACAGCAAAATAAAATTATGATATTCACAGGAAAATGGATGCAACCTGATCATTATTTTAAGTGAAATAAACCAGACTCAGGAAGACAAATGTGGGATTTCTCTCATAGGCAGAATCTACATTCAAAATCATATGTATGTTTATGTACATGGTTTTATTCTTTAAAGGAAAAAAATCATTTACCAACTATTCTGGGGAACTCTTGTGCAAGCAATGAGGTCTAACATTTAATGTTAAGAAGGGAAATACTCCCCATCCATGGGTGTCTCTTTCCTTCCTCCCCGTCCACTCCCCCTTAATCCCTCCTCCAGTGTCCTTTCCCCCTTTCCTTCCCTTTTGCTCTTTCTGCTTTCCCCTCCCAAACCATCTCTGCATTATGTAACAATATTATAGTAAATAAAGCATTGTATCCTGCTTTTTTCATTGAAAGTTACGTACGGAGCATTTCCTTGTGCCATTACGGGCTCTCTGAAAACATGTTTGTTAGGGACTGTGCAGATGGCCTGTAGATGACTGTTATTGTAAGCTGTCTCAAATCCTTTTGGGAAGTAGGTGGTGTAGGATGCATGAATTATAAATGAAAAAGCAAATTGTTCTTAATTTTTTCCCTCAACCTCTCAATGTGTAGCAGCTCTCTGTGGCTGTTTCTTCAAAGCCACCAAGACCGGAGGGAGAATGACAAGGACCACTAAAGAGGCACCAGGTGGGAAGATGTGAACGGGGGGTCTGGAAGAAAGCCCTCTGTCTAGATGAGAATGCTTATGCCATCTGACAGTCAAGGTCCCCAGTGGTTCCAACTATGATTTCTGATACAAATATGAGGCCCTTATGAAGAGAAGAAAAAGCCCCATTGAAGAAATGTCTACTTATTCTATTTCTCTGGTCCCAGGTACCATCAAAGCCTCCCCTGATCAGAGCAATGCCCTCCTCTGCCTTATTCTTCCACCTTTCCCCCCATGCTCATCTCTACAAGGCATCTAGTGACCTGTAAAAGCTACATCAGATGCTGATCTTTCTATTATACTACCAGGTGGATGGCACAGCCCCACATGATCAAGTACCTGTCACATGATGACACTCCCTTCCTCATTCTGCTTCATTCCCTAAATATAGCATACATGCTCACACCCAAGGGCTTCAACACCCGCTCTCTCAGATATCCTCCTAGTTTATACCATTTACCTCTATTTAAATGGATCACATGCGGAGAGCCCTTCTGATCCCTTCTATAAGGCAGCTCTTTCTATCATCTCTCCTCACCCTTTTGTGTAGCATTGTCCTCCTGGACATGGCTGTCTGGAGGAGCAGATGGACTTATCAGAGTTCTACGACAGGTGCACCTTGGTCTGTTTTAATCATTCCTGTGTTCCTTATATTTTGAAGTATACTCAGTGAGTGTTAAACAAAGTCCACTAGTCAGAAACTAATAAACATCAAATGAATAAATGAACTGAGAGGATGAATGAAAGCTTCCTGGGGAAGTCAGTCCTCAGATGGAGATGTCCCAGTATCGCCTCTACAGGCGGAGGTAGCCAACGCTCAGCCTGTGTTTGGGACCATGCAGTTCATTTGACACTCACTGTTCCCTTCCCTTGGGCCACCATGCTCAACTGCCCTTTCCTGCCACTCCTCCACATCTATGTCTGTGTCTTGCTTCTTCTTCTCAAGTAGATCACAGCTTCTCTTCCTCCTGGTATATTCAGAGGTCTGAGAGTCCCTCTGCACCTCACAGATGATGAGAGGAAACACCCTGTTTTCGTGGCATTTAATGGCTCATAATGCATTTGGTTACGTAAGATTTCTTAGTTGCTGCCGTGGTTTCTGGAAGTGAGGTTCCAAGCCTTCACACCAAGCCTCCCTTCTATGCACCTAATATTGCTTTACAGACCGAGGGACAAAGATATCTAACAACAATTTCCCAAGAGTACAGGAACTATGACTGTCCAGGTTCAGGCCAGATAACCCTAAAACCTGTGCTCTATACCGCTTGGGTATATGTCCCCCAGGTGGTGTGGATGAATCTTGGTGTAGGGCAGGAAGTGGTCCAAATAAGTTCTTGGAAGAAGTGATATTTCAGGTGAGATGTGAAAGATAAGTAACATTGACCAGAGAAAAGGGGAGGGAACTATTTCAGGTAGAGGAAAGAGACTGTGGAAAGAGAACAAATGACATCAGGCCAATCTTTCAAGGAGATGCAGGAAGGACAAGGGTGGGTGGCAATATAATGCAGGTAGAGGGTGACAGGGACAGATAGTGACAAGGACAGAAGGTAAGCAAGAACTAGAATGTGCAGCTTGTGAGTTGGTGCCGTGCAAAGTTGCTCCTTCAGGTACTAGAGTTCTGGAGCTGTGCATTTAACCAAATTCTGACCAAAATACTTGAAAAGATTTGTTGGTCCTGAATACATATAGACAGTGTTCTCAGTATTCACTAGACAATACAATATTCTAAAAGTTATTTGCATATGATTTACATTGTATTAGGTACTGAAAGTAACCTAGAGGTGATTTAAATACACAGGAAAATGTGAGCATGCTATGCACATTAAGCCATTTGATATAAAGAATCTGTGCATGCAAGAAGCTGTATACATGCAACAGATCCTGGAAGTTATCTCTTGTGAATAATAGGTATAACTTGTATAATTTATGCACAGGTGAGGATGGGGAAGCTGTGGCCCAGAGTTGTCTTACCCCAAGGCCTGTAGTTTGCATTAAACACAGGTGAGATTCAACTCCAGGGTTTGCCTCCAATGCTGCTGTTCTTTTTCCTCACTGTACCTGCCTCCATCTGTACCCTCCCCCAGCCTCTGCCACCCCACAGAGGAGATAAGAATTATCTTTGCAGAAGTAACAGGGGCAGAGCTCTGCCCTGCTTACTCAGCCACCACAATGCACACGCCGTCCTTGTGATACAAACATTAATTCACTAATTGAGAAAAATCTGACCCCAGAGCACCTGGTCGACCAATTGCCATTATTGGACTCATCACTCAACATCTCATTCAGTGCTTGCTTCCTCCCAAGTCCCTGAGCCAAAGCCAGAAGGGAGAAGTAAGCTCCGGTCCCCCACTTAGTGCAGAGCGCCACTATTACCTGTGTCTGATTGGCTCCACGTTCAATAGTCTCATCTTTTGGGCACACCCTGAGTATTTCATGCTTCCATGTTATGTCTCACTGATCCAAACTGCTGCCAGAGTTTATAACTCTGTGATGTGATCCTGTGGTCAAAGGCTGGGTGTTGCACTGGATGCTTTTATGAGAACATACATAGCTCAGAAGTTGGCTGCCAGACTAAGGGACAAGGGAGGAGCATAAATGGTGTCTTGTGAGGGTCTATTGTAAATAAGGAGCAGAAAATCAACTCTGAACCTAGTAAGTTTACATGGAACGTAGCACCATTTGATCTGCCCAGATTTCTTTGAGCATGAACATGCTAGACAAGAGATTCTGATTTTATTGTACATTTCTTATGCTATAGTTGTCTTTTCAATCATACATTTTATTTGGCTATATACACATATAAACACATATGAAAAATATAGGCTCTGAAGATATTGGATCAGTGGTTATGAGGATCAGAGTTTAGTTCCAACCAGATGATGTTGAGGAACACCAACATTAGGCTGCTCCCCAGGTGCAAGGGATCCAATGTCTTCTTCTGGACTCTGTAGGCACCTGCATGAACATGTGCACATGACACCCTTACACACACACACACACACACACACACACACACACACACACACAGAGAGAATTAAAACTAAAATAAGTCTTCTATATATTTATACATTTATCAGTGAAGATGTAGAGATTTGTTGCTTGGTTATCAAATTAAGAGTAATGACTGTAGATAAAATAGTCAGGGAATTTAAATGTGAACACTGGACACCCTGCCTGTTCTCCGATCTCTAATTTCAGCTCTATGTCTTCATGGTCCCTGTTTTCTCATCTATAAAGTTGGTGGAATCATCTGTTGTTTGGAGAATATATGTAATTAGGGAGAATGAAACTGAGTATCTAAATCCCTACCTCCCTTTCCTGTGTGGTTCTTCACCAATGGTTCCTATGTAGAGAAAGGAGGGGCCCTGATATAGTGGCAAGGAAGTAGGGAGGTGGAGAGGACTCAGCCACCAAGCTGTGCTTATGTAGAACGGTGGCTTGGTGACACATGGATGCAAGCAGAACCCAAGTTAGGCTTGGAAGTGACTATCACTTCTTCCATGAGGCTGGCCACATAGAAGATATTGTTGGGGCCAGTCCTAGAGGGTCAACCACACAAAGCAGAAGGAAGTTAGCTTGCCTTGCGTTGGAGTGACTTCTGGAAAAGTGGAGCTAGCAAATGCCAGTTGTGCAACTTTCCCACCCTGGGATTGAATGACACAGAGATCATGGTATGCTGAAAGACAGAAATTCTCTTCCCCCCTTGAGGAAGAACCAGAAACATGTGCAGGGAAGAAGACACAAGCTCCCGCCTTGAAACACGATATAGCTGGTCTTCACCATCACTGGGTCAAAGGCTAGTCCAGTGAACAGTTGAAATGGGGCTCTCCTGCTTTGGGGGCAGAACAGAATCAGTACTAGGCAGCTCTGCTTCCCTTTCAAGAGAACTCCCTCCTAACACATCCTTAGATGCTTTCCTGGAACCGATATTGCAGTGGTTCAGTTCTTGCCTCCTAGGATTCTCTGAAATAGATCATGACAACTCATTAACTACAGGCTCCCTGTACTACCGAAGCTCCACTCTCCATTTCCTCTCAAATACTCAGCTACAGTGTCTAACCTAGAAACCAGTGATCACTCCCCAAAGCCCACATGTCCCTCTTCACTTAACTCCCCTCCTTATGGATCAGTGTTGAAGGAATTCATCTCAAAGGCTCTTCTTAATGATCTCTTCTCCCTTGTCTTGGTCTGAATGGAATCATTCAGTTGTGTGAGGGGGGCTGTGAAACAAACAAAATCAATCACATAAATACAAGTGTATGTAACTGGCAAGTGTTAAAAAAGAAAAATGCACTAATAAACTTAGCTGCTGACCCAGCAGTTGCAAGCTGTTATGTGTTGGTCACTTACTGTGAGACAAGTCGTCTAAGATCTCTGTAGTACTAATCTGATTTGCCATTCACAAACTGACCCACGAGGCTCTCATCACCACCCCTGCCATCCTGCAGATGAAGAGTCTTAAGGTACAGAGAAATAAAGGAGATTTGCATAAAGTCTTGAGGTATGTCGTCTCTGGAGTCCACTCTTAATCAGCTGCACACCATGTGTCTGTAGGATCAATTAGCAGACCCGGTGTTCTGTGAGGAAGGTAGGTGGAGATCCAGAAGATAGAAGGATAGGGAAGACAAACAATTAAGACTCACCCACAGGCTTTTCATAGTGGTCCTATACAATTACAGAGATGTGGACTTAAGTTCAACTGGGAAGTTCTACCCTTGGGCTTTTATTACCTGCAACCTTTTTCTCTTACATGTAGCTACCCCTCAGTGTACTTTGAAACTAGAATGGCTCCCACAAGGGTCATTTTGAGAGCTCATATTTTGAGTTCTTGGTCCCTAGTTTGTGGTGGTATTTTGAAGGCTATGGAGGGCTTCAGAAGGTGGCAGACTAGGTCACTACTGATGGGCCTTTGAAGATAATACCCATCTTAATCCTGGCCTAAATCTGCTTCCTGCTGGTGTCATCTGAAAAATCTCCATTACAAGCCATCAGCACCATAGATGGCACCATGTTTTGTCCATGGCTTTCTTGCCATGATGGACTGAAACAATGAGCGGCACAAATCCTTCCAATGAGACAGTCAGTAAACATCCTCCTCTCTAACAATGTGAGATTTGTGTTAAGTGACTCCAACTCCAGTTGTACTTCTTTCTGCATTTTGGATCCTTTCTAAGACAATGACTAACTTTCAGGTGCTTCCATTTCCATTTTAAATTTGTGCATGCATGCGTACATGCCTGTGTGTAGACATGTATGCATGCATGCATGTGTGCATGTGTACATGTGTGTGAATGTGGGGGCCTGAGGTCAACACTGAGTATTTTCCTAGGCCACCTGATTTTTTTGAGACAGGGTCTCTCACTAAACCTCACAGGTATTTTTTTTCTTTTTCCTTAAGGGGAAATCAGGGAGGAAAGAAAGAAGAAAGGAAAGAAGGGAAGGAAAGGATAGAAGGGAAGGAGGAAGCAAGAGAAGGAAGACAGAAGGAAGGAATGTATAGCAGGTGGAGAACATGTCTGTCTTGAATTGAAGCTAACACGCTGATCTAACACAATGCCTAGCTCCAATTTTAAAAGAAAATGGCCTACGTTAGACATATCCAAATCCCTAAATCTTTCCGAATTTCATGCTTGTACTTGGGAATGCCACTCTCCCCAGCCCATCTCTCCTCTCACCTGTGCCTTACTACTCTAGCTTTGATTAAGATCAACATCTGCTTCAAAAAGCGGTCCTTGACTATCTGCCCAATTGAGTATCTTGGTGTGTGACTCATGTCCTAAGTAGTCAAGATTTTACTCTACCCAGCCCAAGAGCCTCAAGTGTCTGCCAGCCACATCACAAGGAACTGATTGCTAACTGAGGATGGATGATGATGATGATGGAGTCAAATTCTACAAAGCAGGTATTTATCGGCACCCCTATGTGCTGAGAGGCATCTCTTGCTCTGTGGATGCAGAACTGAGTAGTGCTAAGTACAGCTAGTTTCTATTGAATACTTCTTACGTGCTGATCCCTGGATGGCTTTCCTAAGTGTTACTCTTGGTTGCCCTTCCCCTGCTCTTCCAGAGGCTGTGGTCTTTTCTGGAACAGCAGGTTCAATGGCAGGACTAAACAGCAACGACGTAGAGAGCCTTTGGGGAAAGGGTTGTCTAAATTCTCTTCCCGGAGCCATGGCCATGCCTAAGCAAGGTCTTGAGACATCACTAAACTGAGTTGTTACTCCCCAGACTCCACATGCTCAGCTCCATCAACAATTTTACAACCCAAACAGCCGAGCCATGAAGGGGGCAGCTTGGTGCGGCTGCTCCACCATCTGTTTTCCCCCATCAGACATAGTGCTCCGCCTGGGGGACTCAGGAAGAAGACTCCTCTCTGCCTACCAGCTTGCTTATTCTCTGAACACGGGTGAAAACGGGGCCCTGGGAGCCTCATCTGTAGATGGTCACTAGGGCCACCAGTAGTCTACAAGTGAAGGGCATGTCTTTCTCTGCACTGTACATCCTAGGTGGCTGGCAAATCTTTGCCTCTTTGATTTGCTTATCCCCTAGTGCTGCTTTCAAGGCTACCAGGTGATCCAGACTGTCTGAAAGGCCATGAAGTCCCATAGGGCATGAGTATGGACACCACTTTTTACTCTTGCTCATTGGACAGTCCTAATTATCTGCCATGATCCTAGTTTTCCCCTTGACCTTATATCTCACTCAGTTGTGCACCAGATGAAAGATGTGCCCCACTCATCCTGTCTCCTGCATTCTTCCAGGCCCTTTGTTTGAAGTCCTGAGGTAGAGCTCTCCAGCCTTCTCCCCTTAAAGCCTTTGCTGTGTAGATGAGCATATACCCCAGGGCTCTCTGTCTCTCACATCCGAATCGAATTTGCCAAGAGTTTCATCAGTCTTCTTTCAGAATGCAATCAGAAGGACCACTTGTTATCCTCCACCAGGGTTATCACTGGGTCCAAGCCACTATTGTGAGTAGCTAAATTGTTAGAAAATCTTGTCTTACCAAGAATTGTCCCTGCTTCCTTACTTGCTCCCCAAAGCAGAATGCAAGTTCAAAAAGAATTCTATAATCTCCTCTCTTTTGCTTGTAACCCTTGGAACTCCTCATGAAGTCAAGGTAGAACTCACAGCGTCTACACTTAATTGCAGTGCTGGACATCTCCTGAATGCTGTAACCTTCTGAGTTTAGGTCCCACCACCTCTTCTCACTCCTCTGTCTTCAGGGTCTCCTTATAGTGACTTTTAACTTACTCCAAACTTTACCACCTCAAGGCTGAATGCTGCAGCCTCTTTCTGGAATATTCTCCCACATGCCCCTCAACATTGTATTCTGGTATCTCCTGGGATCTTACCTTATCTGAGAGCCCTGGGTCACTTCCTGTCCCCTTCACTGCTCTTCACCTCCCATAACCCTGGGGTGTACCTTTAAATATTTGACTCTCACCAAGAACACTCCTGAAGATCAGTTGCTTTTCTTTTCTCTGGGCTTTATTCCAGGGTCAAGAGCAGCTCAGCACTCAGAATATGCCATCTGTTCCTTGCTTTGAGTGACAGAGCAGTAGAGAGGTTAGGAGGTGAAGTTCTAGGGTTGCTGGCTCATAGGTTCACTAGTGACTATCAGGATCCCCTGTGGGTTATTTTTTTTTATTCACTAAGAAGGAAGTTGATAATGTAGGTGGGACTAAATGAGCTGTGACTGGGGCATCATGTGAAACAATGCTTATCACACTGCCATGGTGGCCTATGAATGTCCACAGGTGCTGTACAGCAACCAGTCACTTTACTGTAAATTTCCTCCTGAGTGGACTGTACAGTCCGTCGGAACACTGCGTTGTTTACTAGCACGTATTCCATATGTATGGTGCAGAGGAGACCCTGAGTAACTGTAGTGAATGAATGTTGAAGCCATGTAAGGTTTAGTGTTGGTTATTTAAAAATGTCCTCTATATCATAAACACACTCTGTTTGGAAACATCTGGGAAGAAGTTTAACCAGCCTCACACCCTAGACAGTGGCGGGTGGGCTGTTTTAGAGAGCCCTATTCTGCATCCTTCTTGAAGGGTTAGTTATTCTTATTCATTATAAATTGCTGGCCACACTTGGAGCCACTCACTGTGACCTACTCCTACAGTCTTGCCCTAACTCTAATTTCTCCAGGCTTAGGTAGCTGTTAATTTAAGGCAGCCAATTAATAATTAAATGGAGCCAAACTGCTCTTTAAATACCATAAAGCATTTAATGGAATAACTTTCTGATGACCAACAGAATTAGTTCCCAAAGCTAGAAAAATGCTCCAAGAACAAGTCTAAGTGTGCATTTCTGTGTGTGCACTTCTATGTAAGCCTTTCTACTTTGATAATAAATGGAGAGGCTATACCATTAACTTTCTGTTGTGAAAACTTCCCAGAACATCCAGTAGTGATTGGGGGGAAATCAAGTAAACTTCTATGCCTCAACACTTGAGCTCCCCAAACCATAACTGTGTTTCCAAGCCTGTTTTATCAAAATACCCAGCTTTTAAGAAAAACAGAAGTCCCTCCTGGCTGAGGTTTGCTCAGGTGAGTCCCAGACATTATTGCAAACATCAAAGACAACGATGTTTCTTTCTCTCCAGTGCTTTGATGCTGTGATCACACCCAGTAGACCACCAATAATTCTTCAGTAACTTTCTGTGTTTGCTCCACACCCAGTGCTCTGGAAAGGGCAATGATGAAGGATGTACCCTTGGTTTCATTGAAACAAACCTTACATCTGCTGACTTCCAGACAGCTTTCTCAGAGATGCTGGAAAATGTGTCTGGTGTGGCTTTTGTGTGGTACCAGCTCCAGCAAAGGCCAGTTCCTCTGGGTCCTTGAAGGATGGAGAGGATTTTACCAGGATGCACATGGCTCAGTGTAGAAGGGAGATGAATGACTCACACCCACTAGCTAGCCACAAGTGCAAGGACAAGAGGGGTTCATTCTCCTAGGAGATGCTTATGCAATGCTCCTGGGGATGCCTCTTATGTCAATACTGTTAGGTTAGTCTGTCTGTCTGTCTGTCTAGTTCTCCCCCTCATACATATGCTGCTCTGTTAGTCTACTTATTCTACTGTTCTAGTCTGTACATTTAACTAACAATGATCATGTTTTTAAAGCTGTGTAGATGATTTCTCAAAACTGCTCATTGTTACAAGAGATGTTATCCTATCACCAATGACTGCTCAAAGCCCTTTGGTTTGCTCATTATTCGTTCACCCAGAAAGCCCTGTCTTCTGAAACCTCATTTTTAAATACAGCCTATAATTTATGCATTGAATTTATCATTTCTTCTCTCTCAAATGCAGCTCCTCCAGGAGGGCATATCTTGGTTGATTTTGTTGGCTGTTGGAGCCCCAGAGTGATGTTCATGGGAGTGAATGTCTAATTGGCCACCACCCCATTTAGCAGTTGAACAACTGGAGCTGGGAGAGATTAAAGAGCCTATGTGTGCATCAAGTAAGTGTCCAGAAGGAGAGAAGCTGAGATCTGAACACAGGTATGTCACATTCATAAGTGCCTCCATCCCGAAGAGATCTCCATATGGCCCCTAGCAAATCAAATACTCATAAGCAGAAGTTATGTCAGCTGTGTCTTTGGGACAAACCAGCTACTGGTATTTAGCTAAACTTAATTATTTAGCTCTGCTTATTATTTAAACTAAGATTTAAATTGCCTAATTATTTGTTCTTGCTTATTAAATTTTTGCACTTTTAATATTTTTAAAAATGACTGTCCACCACAGAAAGCTGGAAACTGTTCAGTTTTCAACTTTTCCTGTTAAGCCATATGGAATCGCCATGTGGTCCAAGTTAATCATTCTCTCTGACAATAAATTAAACTATTGTGCTCAAATACTAGAAATAATACCAGAGTCTAGCATTTGGAATATATTGGAGAAAATCCTTCAAATGTGGTCATTATAGGAAGAAAGATTTGGAGAGATTATATAAGGAAGTTGCATAACCTTGTCAGAGTCGGGAAGGTGACATGGCAAATCACTGTAAGAAGACCGAGTAGGTATCAGACCTGGGAAATGGTAATGGAACCTGATTGAATGTATTGACAGTGCTGAGGAAAGAATGTAGCCATCAACAAAAGATGAGCAAGGGATGATGTAGCCATGGAGACAGAAAGCAAAAAGGCAAGGGGATACTGGGAGCTTCAGCTAGAGAAAAAGAGAGACTGTGACCAGTAGAATTTTCTTTGTCTTTCAGATGTAATTACACATAATAAAAGTTTCATTTTGGTCAAATGAACTTGGATAATTTTATATGCCACTAGTAGAAAGATCTCATGTATTACTTTCACCCTAAAAAGTCTAATTGCCACTAAGCTGCCCCAGCCTTCCACTTTCCCAGGCCACCGCTTTCTGATATTGTTCAGTTTAAAATCGTTTGCACCATTAGAGTTTCATAGTATAGTTGGAATCAGCCAGTGTGTGTATATGTATGTGTATAAACAACAACACAAAGACAGAGATATCTTTCTGTCTCTCTCACACACACACACATACATGGTGGTAAACAGACAGTATATAAATATACTTTTTAAACAAAGGCATTATTGCTGAACTGTATATTCAGACTCTCCTTTTTTCTTTTTTCTTTTTTTATTAGATATTTTCTTTATTTACATTTCAAATGTTATCCCTTTTCCTAGTTTCCCTTCTGAAAATCCCCAATGCCCACCCCTTGCTCCCCAACCACCCACTCCTGCTTCCTGGCCCTGACATTCCCCTATACTGGGGCATAGAACCTTCACAGAATCAAGGGCCTCTCCTCCCACTGATGACCAACTAGGCCATCCTCTGATACATATGCAGCTAGTGCCATGAGTCCCTCCATGTGTTTTCTTTGATTGGTGGTTTAGTCCCAGGGAGCTCTGGGGGTACTGGTTAGTTCAAATTGTTTTTCCTCTTTGGGGTCTGCAAAACCCTTCAGCTCCTTGGGTACTTTCTCTAGCTCCTTCATTGGGGACCCTGTGCTCTGTCTAATGGATGACTGTGAGCATGCACTTCTGTATTAGTCAGGCACTGGCAGAGCCTCTCAGGAGACAGCTATATCAGGCTCCTGTCAGCAAGCTCTTGTTAGCATCTGCAATAGTGTCTGTGTTTGGTGGTTGTTTATGGGATTGATCCCCAGGTGGGGCAGTTTCTGGATGGTCATTCATTCAGTCTCTGCTCTGAACTTTGTCTCTGTAACTCCTTCCACGGGTATTTTGTTCCCCCTTCTAAGAAGGATCAAAGTGTCCATACTTTGGTCTTCCTTCTTCTTGAGTTTCATGTGTTTTGCAAATTGTATCTTGAGTATTCTGCCTTTTAGAGATCCAAACTAAGACCTTGTGATGTTTTATCTCAAGGGTCAACTGCATTGGGATTTAGAAATATCATAGAATAATCATTTGGGCATGCCTGTCTTGGTTACTGTTATATTGCTATAAAGAGACCCCATGACTATGGCAACTCTTATAGAAGAAAGAATTTTATTGATGGCTTCCTTACAGTATCAGAGGGTTGACTCATTGCCATTATAATAGGGAGCATGGTGACATATAGGCAAGCATGGTCCTGGAGAAGGAGCTGAGAGCTTTACATTCTGGTGCACAGAAAGGCAGGCAAGGTGGGGAGACACTAAGCCTGGTGTGGGCTTTTGAGACCTCATAGCCAACTCCTAGTGACATACATCCTCCAACAAGGCCACACCCATAATCTTTTCAAAATGATTAATGAACTGGGGACTGTGCATGCAAATTTATGGGCTATAGGAGTCATTTTCTTTAAATTCGACCCAATTTCGGTGAAGGGTTGGTTATCTAGACTACATTAAGTGAAAGAGAAGGATCACTCTGGCCATGGAGTGAAGTCCTGGCTAAGCAAAAGGGAAATGTGCTGAGCTTGGGGATGCACCAGGCTCTGCTTCCTGATTGTTGGTCCATTGCCTCCTGCTTCTCCAGCTGCATCTTTCCATGATAGACAGCATCTCTCAAACTGCAAGCTGAAATCAACCTTTCCATCCTTAAGTGTCTTTTGTCAAATGCTTTGTCACAGCAATGAGACAACTAATACAATCCTCAAGCTTGCTAGGCAAGTGTTCTACTACTGATCTCTAGTCCTAGCCTTTTGATTTTTTATTTATTTGTATTTCCAAAAGATTTATTTATTTTTTTTATGAGCATGGGTATTTTGGCTGCATGTATGTCATGCACCATGTGTATGTCGTGCCCTCAAAGGCCAGAGAAGGATATTAGATCCCCCAGGAACTGAAGTTATAGTTAGCCACTACATGGATGCTGGAAACTGAATCTAGGTCATCTTAACTACCAGTCTTTTAACTACTGAGCCACTTCTCCAGCCCTGTTTATTTATATTTTGAGATTGGGTGTTACTAAGTCTTGAAATTTGAACCTCCTAACAGTCTTCTCTGTAGATTCTTATCCATTTTCCTATGTGTGATTGGATAATAGATCTCTCTCTCTCTCTCTCTCTCTGTCTCCCTCTCTGTGTAAACAAAATTATAATTTCTTCTAAACATGTGTAATTCATTGACATAAACATATTCACCATTTGCATAGCTATTTTGAAGCCTACTTTGCTTTCTATTGTTATGATAAAACACTACAAAACAACAACAACAACAACAACAACTTGGAGAGGAAAAGGTTGATTTGGCTTCCATGTCCCCATCATTGTCCATCACTGAGGGAAGTCAGGGCAGGAACTCAAGTGAGAACAGAGGCAGGAACTGTAGAGGAAAGCTGCTTACCAGCTTGTTCTGCATTACTTGCTCAGACTGCTTTCTTATACAACCCAGGGCCACTTGCCTAGGAGGTGGTACTATCCAGAGTAGGCTGCTCCTCCTACATCAGACATTAATCTAGAAAATGCCCCACATATTTGCCTACAGTTCATTCTGATGGGGCACAGTCTTAATTGAGGTTCCCTCTCAGATGACCCTGGCTTATCAAGTTGACCATTGGGAGCCGACTTTTAGCAGAACCTTTCTACCCTGATGGGAGACTTTGTTCCTAGCATGATGTTTTTGCAAGAAGCCCACCACAGCTGAACACACTCTGATAACATCTGACAACACAGGCTCAAGTCTCAAGTCTTGTTTATTGAAAGACAACTACGGGTATATATGTACTCACTGGGGAGTACAGCTGGAGACACTTAATCACATGTCCAGGTTATATAGAAGAAAAACAAGATGTTCCACCTATAAGTAAACAGCCCGAGATGGCTGCAGAGATGTTAGTCCCTTTTTGCTAAGAGTTAGCTCCCAACAGTTGACAAACAAACAAACAAAACTAGCCATCACAGTCACTGCTATCCACTTAGAAAACTTTTCCTTATTTTAAACAGGAACTCTGTCTGGACCTGATCATTTCTAATTTTCACCTCTTTGCTACCCCTGGTTGTCTTTTCCCATTATCTGTCTCTATGAATTCAGCTACTTTAGGCTCCTCGTATAAATGGAATTCTATACTAATTCCCTGTCTGTGATTGGCATATTACACTTAGCCTATTTCTCAAAACTCATCTATATTGTACTTTGTGATATGCTTTTATTTCTTTATAGCCCTATATCACATTCCATGTGCACACATACACAGACACTTTCAGAATGTTTCTCTCTGTTGTAAATAATGGCATTGTGAACATTAAGAAGAACTGAGTTCAAGCTTGTTAAAAAAATAATTATTTATTATAATTATGTTTATGTGTCTGTGTGTACATGTGCATATGTGTGTGGGTGCTCACAGAGGCTAGAAGAGTGTATAGGACCCCCTGGAGCTGGAGCCATGTGATGTGGGTGCTGAGAGGTGAACTTGGATGCTCAAAGAAAGCAGCAAGACTTCTTACCCGATGAACCATTCTCCATCTCCCTAGCTTTTAATTGGATTTGTATTTAGAAATGGATTTGTTAACTTATGTGCTATTTTTTGTGTGTTTAATTTTGTGTGCTTTTTTTTTTTTGCATGGAAAATGATGATTTTTCACAGACCAACTGGCAGCCCACAGGGCCTCCTTTCAAGTTTTCCACATCCCCACCCTTGTTCTTTTTAGATGTTCTTGTTGTTGTAAGCTGTCATATCAGGTACTACATGGCATCTCATCATGGCTTCAGTGCACATTGTTTTATGGCTAGTGATGTTGGGTGTCTTTCTATCTGATTATGAGACATTTCTGTATCTACAAAGAAATGTTTATTAAAGCCTTCTATGTGCTTTTGAACTCGGTTGCTTCTGTTGCTCATTGATGATGAGAGTTCTTCATGTGTTCTGTATGTGAATCCTTATGACACATGTAATGTCCAGTTATCACTCTTATTCTGCCTATACTCCTCTCATTCTATTAGAACCTTAGACATAGAATTTTGTCTTTGTGAACTCTTCCCTTGTTGCTTATGCTTTTTGGCATATCCGGTGAACCATCATTTAATGCAATATCATGCGTAGTTTTCTCTATTCCTTTTTACCCACAAGAGTTTTGTGGATTTTAGCTATTACAGTTCCGTCTTCATTATGAGTTTTAAAAATAAGGTATAAAATTTCAATTTAATTTTTAAAAATATGTTTTTTTGTTTGTTTCTTAGAATCATTTATTGAAAAGACTGTCTTCCTGAATGGTTTTGGCTTTCTTTTAGAAAATTAATTGACTATTTTTCATTACTAGTGTATGGGGACTCAAACTGATTTTTGCATGTTGATTATATGTCCCAAAAGTTCAATGAAAATACCAATTTTATTAATTGGGGGGGTGTATCTTCAGGATTCACTACTCATGTTTATCTTACATGTGAACAGATACGGCCCTGTGTCACTAGGTCCAGCCTGAGTGCCTTTTCTTCCTCATTTCTCTGGTTTTCAGTCTCACTGCTGAGTATGATGTCAGTCACCAGTTCTTCATGCACGACTTTTATCGTGTTGAGGTGCCCAAGGGACTTTGCATTGGCAAGACCACCTTTAAGGTCAGACAGGATTCAGAGATTCACTGGTAATACTGGCTGAGTATTTTATTTCCTTGACATAGTTTGCATTCCTGCTGATTGGGGATATCCATTGATGAGATGTGTGATATCCTATTGAGGACATTGATGCAACATCAAACAGCACCCAATTCCTCTCTCCCACTGTCCGGATGTTACTCCTCACACACTGTTCTCTTATTAAGAACACATCTCTTTATATCAAAGAGAAAGTCTCCGTCTAGTGCTGTAACAACCCTAATTTTTTCACCCTGTATTTTCTGTTGATTTTACAAAAGAGAGTACATTTCAATTTCATTAGCTTTAACAAAATACTTTGAATTGTATTTTAATGATACTCTTTTTTATTTGTATTTACCTTGCACTTTATTTCTGAAAAATTATTCACAATTTTATGCATTTATATTCATTAATGAATTATATAAATGAATTGCTTTGTTTATCAAGGAAGCTGACATATGATCATATAAATTAATTTGTTTGATTAAGGCCTAGCTTTCTAGTTGAAAAGAGGGATTGGAAGTGTGTTGTCTTTACCATTGAATAGGGCTTTACACAGGGAAGGCATTTGTGTAAGGTGTAAAATAAATGGATATGAATTTGGCTGCTGTTAAACTCCCCAGGGAAGAAGAAGGAGAGGAACCTAGACAAAGAGAGGACTAGATACTAAACATTTAAGTATCCACACTGGCCATTCTGATGTCCTGGGAGACTGTAAGAACATTTTAGTTATTTGTTCCTAGTCAGTGAAAATATGCATTCTATCAAGGGGTATCAACTGATCCTTAGCTAAGTGGTGGACTGGGTAGCCATTCCCTTGTTTCCAGGTGTCCTGGATGGTTGGTAATCGGAGCATAAGCCATACTTAGTATAGGTCAAGGTTTCCAGAGTAGATAGATGGCTCAGGGTTACAAAAAAAAATCAATATTTAAAATTGCAGAATCCTGTGAGATGAATACACTTTCACATTTCTCTACCTAATTGGTGTCTTCTCTCAGTTTCCATTTGACTAGAAAAACATGAAATATTGCTTTGTTATAGTCTGTGTCGTTTTTTTTCCAATCTTTATTAGACATTTTCTTCATTTACATTTCAAATGCTATCCCAAAAGTCCCCTATACCCTCCCCCATCCCCCTCCCGGCTCCCCTACCCACCCACTCCCACATCTTGGCCCTGGCGTTCCCCTGTACTGGGGCATATAAGGTTTGCATGACCAAGGGGCCTCTCTTCCCAATGATGGCCAACTAGGCCATCCTCTTCTATATATGCAGCTAGAGACATGAGCTCTGGGGGTACTGGTTAGTTCATATTGTTCTTCCCCCTATAGGGTTGGAGACCCCTTCAACTCCTTGGTATCATCCTGAGTTAGGTAACCCAATCACAGAAGAACTCACATAACATGTACTCACTGATAAGTAAATATTAACCCAGAAACTTAGATTACCCAAGATACAATTTGCAAAACACATGAAACTCAAGAAGAATGAAGACCAAAGTGTGAGCACTTCGCCCCTTCTTAGAATTAGGAACAAAGCACACATGGAAGGAGTTACAGAGATCAAGTGTGGAGCTGAGACAAAAGGATGGACCAACCAGTGACTGCTGCAACCGGGGATCCATCCCATAATCAGCCACCAAACGCAGACATTATTGCATATGCCAGCAAGATATTGCTGAAAAGGCCCTGATATAGCTGTCTCGTGTGAGGCTATGCCAGTGCCTGGCAAACACAGAAGTGGATGCTCACAGTCAGCTATTAGATGGAACACAGGGTTCCCAATAGAGGAGCTATAGTCTGTGTCTTAAGTGTCCCAGTTCACATATTGAAGGCTTGATCCTCCTCAAGGCAACAAAACAGTATTCAAAGTTGGGACCTTTGGGGGTGGTTACATCAGGACTCAGATCTCATCATCCAGCTAATCCACTGATGGATGCCTAGCTTAGATGATTGGGAAGGAGGATGTTTGCTATAAAATTCCCTCTCTCTCTCCCTCTCTGAGACTTTCCTTCTCTCCCCTTGCTGACCACCATGAAGTACTCAGCTTTGCCCACTGTATGCTCCTTATAATGATGCGCTGCCTCACCAAGCCCAGACACAATGGAGCCAAGTGACCAGGACTTTTGAAGCCTTGAACTGAAACAAAGGGGGAAAGCCACTGTGGAATTATTGGATGGCCAAGAGGACCACCTCTTGCTGTGAAGACATAGTCCTCAGCAATTCTAAGCTCCTACTTGGAAGTGACTTCCTCAGAATGTCTCTATCAGTATCACGGATATTGATACCAGTGGGACATCAGAAAGACATGTAGGTGCGCCTGAATGGTCAAAGTTTAAGCAGTACAGAGCAAGACTGTCTGAGCTGTAAGATGAACATGCCAGCCTTCTCACCTCAGTGCTGCTGGTGTTTGATTCCTATAACTCCTCTCACTCTGTGTAGCTAGCCATCATGAAGTTGGAGATAATAGTGTTACATAGAGTCAGAGATATGTGATCCGCATGGCAATGTTTTGGGCTGAAAACTGGTCAATAAAATTCACATTTTGGTTTCAAGCAGTGATCTAGAGGATGTGCATCCTGGGAATGTAAGATGAGACTGGAAGTGATGTTGATATTTATTGCTTAAAGAACTGAGTATCAGACCTGCTAAGCTGGGGTGAGTGTGTGAGACCAACCACATGGTAAGCACTGGAGGAACCGCTGGCCCCTGCTCTTTGCGCAGGGTCTGAACCGTGTTTGGGAAGGGCTTGGCAAGACTGTCTGCATCCTGGCCCACTGTAGGGAGTTATCTTGCACCCCGTGACTCGGCTTTCAAGTGATTTCTACTGTGTCTAATCATGTCTCCTTCAAAATGAGAAATGATGAACTCACAGTAAGAGACTTGAAATATTTTGCAGTTTAATGCAGTTACATTTTTTTTTTTTTGGAAAAGTAACAGAGTGACCAATTATGCTTGGATATAGTTTATCAGACATCCTACAATGGCAGATGGTTTGGTATGTGTGTTAGAGTCAACCAAGCTTGAGGACTCCCCTTTGCCTTTTCTCTCCTGCCCCTTGCTTTACCCCTGTCTTTGTTCTCTTTCTGTTGTGTGATAATTCCTGAGATGAAGGCAAGCACCTTCACATTCCAGATAGGGTACCAACAATAGGATAAAATAACCCTTCCCCCCAGTCTAGTTTGAGGGACCAGCAAGTTTATAAGAGCCCACCCAACATGAGTGACCATTACTGTGACAAAATAACTGAAGTAGATGACATGCTAAGAGAATATTAATTTTGGCTTGTGGTTTCAGTCTTTCAGCTCATGGTCATTTGGCCCCATTGCTGCCTGTCCATGCTGTAGACATGCATCAAGGCAGAAGCATGTGTAAAAGCTAGCTGCTTGCCTCGGGGCAGCAAGGAACCATAGAAGATAAATGGTGGAAGGAACCTATCCCAATATTATTCCCTGCAGGGGCAAATTTGTCTCATTTCCTTCAACTAGGCTCTACTTTATAAATTCACCACCACTTTTGAAGTTTCCCCCTACTTCCCAATGGTTGTACCACCTCCCTGCAGCACTGTAGGCTGGGTCTAAACCCTTAGCATGTGACCTTTCATGAGCACTTTAGATCCACCAGAACAATAAAATCTAGAGATGATTTGACATCTACAGAAGCTGCGCCTAGCTTAGACACAAACAGCATACCATTTAATATACAGGATTTGAGCATCTTTGAATACTAGTACCCTTAGGGTTCCTGGAACCAGGACTCAGTGATGATGAGGAGACTAGTTGAGGGGGCATAGGGTGGGAGGTAGCCAGAAGCAGGACACAGGCTCAGGGGGTACGCGTGATTAAAAGCATGATCCTGGGTTCTTGAACACACTTGGGGAATCCCTATAGAATAATTCTGACTTACGTCCTTGAGCATTCCCCACACACCAGGTATCCTTATGTAGTAGCTATTTATTTGTTCTCCACAACAGACAGCGGTAGGCATGCTGTCATTTTCTTCAATTTACAGGTGAGGAAACTGAGGAATCAAGACATGACTTTAGGCAACTCACAGCAGGAGGTAGAGCTGTGTACACCTAGGTTTTCATGTGATGAGTCCAAGCTGGTCAAGATTCCTTGGGCCATAGACTCTGGTTTTTTTTTTTTTTTTTGATGAGCAGCTTGCTTCTTGTTTGTCTGGGTCCCCCTCGTCTTCATGGTGAATGCAAAGAGGCTGAAAATTCAACCCCTGGCAATTCAGTTTCTGAATGCGTCTGGCTGGGCCGAGATGAATTCGAGTTTAATCTTGCATGCCTAACGAACTTGCAGAGGTGTCTCAGAAATCCCCCTGCTTCTTTCTATTAGCAAGATAGTGCGTGCAGCTTATTTCCACTGACAGGCAGTTTTATCATTATTTTTAAAGCAGCGACTTGTCTCCAATAGTGCAGGTGGTGTCAAAAGGAAAGATAAGAAGCGTAGAATAAAATGTCAGTGCAGGCAAGAAGCTAAATATCTGTTAGTTCAGCCCCCTCAGTGTGCAGGAAGGGCAGGACTGTCCTGATAACCACCCCATCTGCCCCAGCTGTCTGTTGGCAGGGGTACTGTGGTTGTATGGGGGTGTATATCAGGGGGGAGGGGCTGGTATTAGAGAAGATGATGGGAGTTTGAATTCTGGCCCATGCCACATCTTGTGGAAGTTATGGGACCCAGGTCAAGTGGCTTTGCTTTACTGGAACTCCAAGCTTCATTTGGAAGATGGGGGGGGGATTTATCCTTTCTGGGGGTTGTGGAGATGGACTTCACATCATGTGCATAGTAGATGCTCAAATACACCTTCTCAAAAGACAACCAAGGACACGGAAGAATGAGCAGACAGGCCTGCAGGCAAATTATCTGTGGCTGCAAGAGAGGTATGGAGGTGTGATGGGGCAGAACAGAGGGAGGTAAAAGATGGCTATGTACAGATGTTATGTCTATGGGATATATTTATATATGGTATTGAAGTGTATATATGGTATATAGGTACATATGGATATGAAGTGTGCCCTAAAACTTCAGGCTGAGAATCTTGTTCCTCAGTGTGCTGAGGCATGAAGTGATAGATCATTTAAGGTAAAACCTCGGGGAGAGGCCCTTAGGTCTTTGAGGCACTGCCATAGGAGGAATTAAGTTTTTCTCTTGTGAGATTCATAAGCTACTCTTTGGCTCCTGCCATAAATTGCATAGGCTTTTCTTAGAGGGCCAACCAATGGGATGCTTGATGCAAGGCTTCCAGCCTCCTTAACTGTGATCCAGGCAACCCTTTCTTCTTTATAATTTTAGCTTTCCTCTGCTATTTTGTTATAGAAACTGTTAGTCAGACTTTTGTTGCTGTGATAAAATACCTAGGAAATTATTTTAAAGGAAGGAAGGGTGATTTTTACTGATGATGTCAGAAGCTGCAGGCTGTGGTAGGCTGGCTTTACTGTTCCTGGTCTGAAGTAAGGCAGAACATCTAGGCATAGGGCTTGATGGAGCATCTTCCATCCTCACCGATGTCTCACTGTGCTGGCCACCTCATTTCACACTTCTGGTCACCAGAGCTGTGTGATGTAACCAGGTGTAGTTTCAAATGCCCAGTCTGTTTCTGTTTCTCTATTCTTTTGTTAGAGCAACCCAAGTAGGCTAAGACAAAATACGAACGATTCATTCAGTGGAGATTTCTATGAAGGATAAAAGAGAGGGGACTGTAGTCAATGGGGAGATTTCAAGTATGATGCAGGTCTTACATCTGTGTCAGGAAAAGAGAGAGTGATGGGAGAGAGAGAGAGAGTGAGAGAGAGAGAGAGAGAGAGAGCACGGAAGAGAGAACGCTTCAGCTCATGGTGTAGTGGGGGCAGGGGGATGTCTACCAGGCTAATGGGGAAACCCAGTGAAGCCACTGCCTTCTCAGACAGGAGTTTGTAGCTGTTGGCATGGCTGAGGTCCTGAGGCTTCCCTCCTCCCTCTCTTGTGCTTCATTAGCTGGAGCTTCCCAGCCAAAGGTGGCTACATGAACACTGTGCAGGCTGGATGCTCTGAGTCAAGCCTGCTCCCTGCAGCAGGACCTGAGCAGGACACATCTGTGGTCCACGCAGTTATCCCCATAAATCCTTGTTTGATGTAATTGAACTGTCTTTGCAAGCTATAGACTTCTATGCACTGATGCATCCATACAATAAGCATTTATCAACCCCTGGTAAGGGCTGAAGTGTGTCTTCTCAAACATCATATTAAAGTCTTCAGCCTTAGTACTTTCCTATCTGCATTGAAAAGGGGACCTGAAAAGAGATTAAGTTCAAATGAGGCCGTTACTACAGTGAAATGGATGACCTCATAAGAGGAGAGACCCAGCATAGATAGGCATGCAAAAGGAAGAAACTTTGAAAGAGATACATCACTGATTCTAAGCCCAGGAGAGAAGCCACAAAAGAAATCACCCTGCCTCCAACTTGGATAAAGACTTCCAGTCACCACCCCTGCAAGGGAATTCATCTGTGCTTATTAAATGGCCTGGCCATAAGTGTTAATTGCTATTGGATCTGGGAAAACAGATAATAGCTAATGCTTCATGGCCTCTTCAGGAATGCAGAACAGGGTCATTGCTCTTTAGGAGTAAGGATAAATGGTTACCAGCAAAACAATCCACTCAATGGGCCTCATACTAACTGTGTGGATTAGCATTCTAGTGTGGCCATGGCATGCAGTAAGCTGGATGTCCTTGGGTGCTGTGTGTGTCTGTTCTGCATGTGCACATAACTCCTTTGTGTCCAGAGAATCCTTTGCTGTCTCTCTTTTTTTTTATTGTATATTTTCTTTATTTACATTTCAAATGTTATCCTCTTTCCCAGTTCCCCTCTCAACCTCCCTATCCCATCCTCCCTCCCCCTGCTTCTATGAGGGTGTTCCTCCACCCACCCATCCACTCCTACCCACTCCCACCTCCCTGCCTTCAGTTCCCCTATAGTGGGACACCTAACGAGCCTTCATAGGACCAAGGACCTTTCCTCCCATTGATGCATGACAGAGCCATCCTCTGCAATTTAAGCAGCTGGATCCATGTGTACTCCTTTGTTGATGGCTTAGTCCCTGGGAGCTTTTAGAGGACTGATTGGTTGATATTGTTGATCTTTCTATGGAGTTGCTGTCTCTTACTTTCATACTTTCATTTGATTTAGGGATGACTCTAACCCAGGGATATTATCTCAATTCTTAACTACACCTGCAGATATCCTATTTTCAAATGGGACTATATTCTGCCGTTTTGAGCTGACAGGAATTCTCGAAGAGGCAGGAAGGGATGGGATAACAACATTCAATGCAACACCACTAGTTTTGTAAATTTCCCATAAATCTTACACAGTAAGTTCAGTTAGCACAGGTGAAAGTTGAAGCCTAGCAAGGTTTATTAATGTGTCTGGAGTCTACATCAGGTAGACCATCAAACCTGGATCTGAGCTGCCATCGGGTAGACCATCAATCCTGGGTCTGTGCTGGCATAGTCTATCCCCCACTTCTCATACCTCCTCCCCACAGTTCTAAAATCAATGGAACCAACTAATGTCTTTCAAACTGAGAGACAAAGTGTACACACACACACACACACACACACACACACACACACATATACTATATATATACTACTAGGCAGATAAGGAAACTGACTCCCCAAGAGCTCCATATTTGAGTAGTGATCCAACTTTGAGAGAGATGTTTGAGCTCTTGGGGAGTCAGTTTCCTTATCTGCCTAGTAGTATATATATAGTATATATATGTGTGTGTGTGTGTGTGTGTGTGTGTGTGTGTGTGTGTGTGTGATATACTTTTAGTATTTTAAAAATGCTGTGGGAGGTTTTTTTCAGTGGTATTTTATTGTGCTTTATTGTAGAAGTTTTATTTTTATAGCTTTAGGTATAGATCTATGATCTGGAATTAATGATGTTGAGTAGAAGTGAAGTTTGAGTGAGTGAGTAACTTCTTGTCTAAAACTCAATAATCTAGCCATGTTCCATAGCATAATAATAATATTAATAACAAAGAGAAAATAACAGAATAAAGCCGATGTACTGTAGACACAATGGCAAAGCCCATTGAGTCCTTTAATAAATAAAGAGAATGCATTGTTAGCTTAACTAGTACATATATGATTCTTAAATTATTAGGATATAGCAGCATTGGGTGGGCATCTGTTAACAAACTTCAGATGAGAGGTCAACCTGTAGGTGTGGCTAGACCCGGGGACCTGAAGGATATGGCCAACACTAGGCCTCCCTCTTCCATTTCAGATCTTTCTTCTCTGCACTTCATAGAGGGAAGTTGGTGAATCTTTCAGGATTGCAATCTCGTCCTCACAGTGACCTCAATTCCTCCATGTTTTGATGGATTACATTTTATTGGTTTAAGAAAAAGTTCCTAAAATGCCTCATGGTGGACACTGCTGGCATTTGGCTCACAGCCAATGCTGCAGCCATCTTGGGGAACCTCGGACTTTGAGTGGTTCAGTTTCCATTGTGGACGCTTGTCTTCCTAGCTCTTCCCTCTTCCTTCCACTTAAAGGCCCTGGCTACGCATAGATTGCTGCCCCCCTGCAGTCAGACCCTGCCTACTTTTGCTCCATATTTGAGTAGTGATCCAACTTTGAGAGAGATGTTTGAGCTCTTGGGGAGTCAGTTTCCTTATCTTCCTAGTAGGGGTGTTGAGAGAAAAGAGTCAATACACATTAAAATTAAAGAAAGCAAGAGCTGAGGCCTAAATAATTGTCCATTTTTATGTTTTATTTATTTATTTTCTCCCAGTCCCCCCTCCCACAGTTCTTCATCTCATTCCTCCTCCCTCTTGCTTCCCAGAGGGTGCCCCCTCCCCCACAGGCCCCCCCCTTCCCTGGGGTCTCAAGTCTCTCAAGGATTAAGCTCATCTTCTCCCACTGAGGCCAGACCAGGCAGACTTCTGCTATATATGTGCCAGGGGCCTTGGACCAGCCAGTGTATGCTCCTGGTGGCTCAGTCTCTGGGAACTCCCTGGGGCCTGGGTTAGACTGATGGTCTTCCTATGGGGTCATCTTCCCCTTTGGCTTCTTCAATCCTTCCCCTAATTCAACCTTAGGGGTCCCTGACTTCAGTCCAATAGTTGGGTGTAAATATCTGCATCTGTCTCAGTCAGTTGCTGGTAGGACCTTTCAGAGGACAGCCATGCCAGGCTCCCATTTGTAAGCACATCATAGCATCAGTAATACTGTCAGGCCTTGGTGCCTCAACCTATGAGATGGATTCCAAGTTAGGCCAGTCATTAGACTTGCCTTTCTTTCAGTCTCTTCTCCAGTTTTGTTCCCGCTGTTCTTTTAGACAAGAACAATTCTGGGTCAGAAATTTTGACTGTGGGTTAGTAACCCAGTCCTTCCACTTGGGGACCTGTCTGGAGGTGGACTCTTAGAGTTCCCTCTCTGCAATGATGGGCATTTTGGCTAAGGTCACCTCAATTGAGTTCTCAGAGTCTTTCATCTGGTACTTTCTAGAGGATTCTCCCCCTCCCTCCTCCCCACAGGCTGCTTATTTCCATTAGTTCTCCTGGCCCTCTGGTCTCCTCTTCTGTACCCCCTCTCATATCTGATCCTGTTAGCTTTTTCCCCTCCCACTTCCCTCTCCCACCTAGGTCCCTCCCTCCCTCCCTCCCTCCACCTCCCGTGATTATTTTCTTCCCCCTTCTAAATGGGACTGAAGCATCCTCACTTGGGACATTCTGCTTATTATACTACTTATGGTAGGTTTATGGGTTGTATCCTAGGTACCCTGTACTTTTGGGCTAATATCCAGTTATCAGTGAGTACATAGCATGCATGTCCTTTTGGGTCTGAGTTACCTCACTCAGGCCAGTTTCATTTATGAATACTGATGCAAAAATACTCAATAAAATTCCCTCAAACCGAATCCAAGAACACATCAAAACCACCATTCACCACGATCAAGTAGGCTTCATCCCAGGAATGCAGGGATGGTTCAATATATGAAAATCCATCTACACAACATAAACAAACTCAAGGAAAAAAAGTCACATGATCATTTCATTAGATGCTGAAAAAGCCTTTCACAAAATACAACACCCCTTCATGTTAAAAGGCTTGGAGAGATCAGGAATTCATGGCACATACCTAAACATAATAAAAGCACTACACAGCAAATGAACAGCCAATATCAAATTAAATGGAGAGAAACTAAAAGCAATTGCCCACTCTCTCCATATCCAATAAAATACTAGCTAGAGCAATTAATTAGACAACAAAAGGAGATCAAGGTGATGCAAATTATTCATTATTATTATTGAGAGTTAGAAAATAGCATCTCATGTGAAAAATACACTTGCATCCTTGAGCTGAGATAATGTAGTGGAATTACAATGTAACTTCTAAAGATGGGAAAGTTTGAAGAGGAGATTGCAATAGGGATGCAGCTGCTGTCTTCCTGCAGTCTCTCCCAGCTCTGCCAGGTGGACACCATACAATGTAGGTACTATTAGGTAATGCTTGCTGCCTCCAAAGCCAGTGTTCTCTGGTACAAATTAGAATGAGATTACAACTCCTAGTCAAGGTCGGATGGGGGTACTTGCTCAGTCTTCTACCTTCACTTGTAGGCACAGAGCTTGTCAATTAAAACAGTGGACCAGACCAACCATTCGAGTAGACATAGGGGACACAAAATAGAAATTTCGGAGAGTGCAGAAGGATCTAAAATACTGCAGTGTAGATGCTGAAGGAACAATCAGAAGAGGAAGAGGATGTGCTTGAGATGGCAAGATCAGCAGGATCGACTGTGAACCGGGTAATGTGAGGTTAGTCGGGAGTTCTGCGGCTGTGACAAACTTCCCCAAGGGATCTACAAAAGGGAAGGATTACTCTGGCTATGGTTTCAATAGATGCTTGCTAGACTTTGTCACTGTGGGCCAGAGAGAGGCAGCATGCTATGCCAAGAAACATGAGGCAGAACTAGACTGCTCACTCATGGCAATCCAAGCAGAGAGAGGGGAGTGGTTGGGCTGGGGTTCCCACAGCCTCCCTGGAAAGCATGCCCTTGGTGTATAATATACTTCCAGTAGTTGGGCAACAAAGACAGGAGGGTAGGGAGTTCAAGGGCATCTAAGATAGATATCTATGAATTTGAGGCTTTCGTGGGACCTGAGACTTTGTCTTAATCAAGCAAGCAAACAAAAACAGACAATAACAAACAATAAAGAGCAAACCCAAAACAAAAGACCATGCCCTGGATGACCTCACCTCCACTAACTAGGCCCCACCTCTTAAAGGTTTCATCATGGGGAATTAGCATGACCTTGAGGAACAAACCCTCAACATATGAACTCTGGAAGAAACATCAAAAATAAACCTTTTTTCCACATTTTTTTATTAGATATTTTCTTCATTTACATTGCAAGTGCTATCCCATAAGTCCCCTATACCCCCCATCCCCCTGCCCTGCTCCCCTACCCACCCACTCCCACTTCTTGGCCCTGTCATTCCCCTGTACTGGGGCATATAAAGATTGCTAGACCAAGGGGCCTTTCTTCCCAATAATGGCCAACTAGGCCATCTTCTAATACATATGCAGCTAGAGACATGAGCTCTGGGGGTTCTGATTAGTTCATATTGTTGTTCCATCTATAGGGTTGCAGACCCCTACGGCTCTTGGGTACTCTCTCTAGCTTCTACCAAAAATAAACTTTAATAAGCACTGAGATAGATAGGAGTGGGAAGAGCTTTCCAGGGTCTCCTTGGAAAAGGTGAAGGAGAGGAGGGAAAGGCCTCTTTCTGTAAACCTTTTCATTCAAAGCATCTTTATGACCTTCTGAAGCCAAACTCAAATTAACACAGTGCTGCTAAGTAGAGACTCTCCTGCTGCTCTCCTATAATGAATAAATACCTTTCATTTGTAATTAGCAGCACCCAGCTGCAGAAGGGCAATTAACAAGCTAAGGGAATGAAAACAGGAGGTCCTCTTAAGAAAGAAAAAAAACAAAACAAAACAAAAACATAAAGGCTTCCTTGCTTAGTGGGGTTTGCCTTATGTGCTCTTGAAATAGCAGAGGCCTTTTCTTTGGCTCTTTTGTGACCTTGCATATGCCAGTGTGTGGGATATCAAGGTTTCTATGATGCAGGGACATTGTCAGGAAGGGCAAGGCCAGAGGGAACCTGGACCAAAGCTCCTCCTTCCTTTTCTACATCAGTATCCACTCTGAGAGCTCCCTAGGCCCGTGGTCTTAGGAACATGGATAAAGCTTCATGTCTCTGCAGTGTTTGATTTTGCTTCATTAACCTTCTGTGATTTGTCCTTGCACAGTTTTTGCAGAAAGCAGTATAGTAACAGACCATGTGGAAAAGCCCTGATGTCCAGAAGTCCTTGTCTTGCATTTGGATTTCTCTGAGAAGCTGGCTTCCCTCAGGGTAAGCAGAGTCAGAGGCTAGTCTTGTCCTCTCTTCCAAGGAAGGGGAGCGGGGGAACTTTGATATTGGCAGCATCTCTTATCTGTGGGGCAGACAGGACCAGACTCAGCAGCTCCTGGTATCACCAGGTGACAGGCAATTAATCAGCTGCCAAAGCTGGCCTCCTCAAGTCTTTCTCAGTCATCTTGGGAGATGGCTCCTGCAAACAGCATACTTTTCAGAAGCATGAGATTTTTTTTTTTTTAAGAGCACATGTTTAGTATAGGTGAAGAAGATCCCATGATTTCATTTTCACCCCTCAGTTTTTGAGGCCCTGCCTTTCTCTATAGCATAGAGAGAAGCATCCCGGTTTGTTCAGAGTGTCCTCAAAGCCAAATTACTGTCAAAACATCTGGACCAGTCAGCTGCTATGGCAGAACTTACATACGATGTGGCTGGTGAGAGGAGGGGGATTTTGTCACTAACGGAGGACTTTAGGTTCTGTAGATTGACCCTAGGCAAGAATAAACACTGTGTGGAAAGCCAACTGGAACTTTGAGCCACTCCGAGCCGTTCAAGCCTCACAGATATGGGAGGCTAGATTAGCTCAGGAGCCTTGGTTAACTCCTTTCTAACTTAAGGATACACATGTCTCAAAGGGAACTTTAGGAGAGCTGTACTTTCTCTGAAACACAGCAAACAGATAGCCAGGTCCAATATATTTTGGAATCAAATGGACCTGGTTTCAAAGCTTGATTACTCTAATTAGCAAGAAGACCTTTAGCAATTCCTCTCCTTTGCTGAGAGTCAGTTTCTTCTTGAGCTAATTGGGGATGCTACTCCATCCTTCACAGTGCTGTTGGGGAATAATGGAAACTGCATTCAACAGCACTGGTCGGCACATCATGAACTTTCCTTCTCCTGTGTGCTGACTTTCCTGCTTCCCCTAGCAAAGTAGTAGCTTAGATCAGAGGCCATGACTTTGAGTCTTAGTAACTCTTTATATATATATATATATATATAATTTTTATATATATGTAATTTTTTATTTATATAAGTACACTGTAGCTATCTTCAGACACACCAGGGAGGGCATTGAATCCCATTACAGATGGTTGTGAGCCACTATGTGGTTGCTAGGAATTGAACTCAGGACCTCTGGAAGAGTAATCAATGGTCTTAACTGCTGAGCCATCTCTCCAGACCCTCTTCATAATAGTCTTGACAAATTCCTTTATAGGGTCAGTGTCTTAGTTTGGGTTACTATTGCTATTAAGAAACACCATGGCCAAAAGCAAGTTGGGGAGGAAAGGATTTATTTGCCTTTCACTTCCCCATCCATAAGCCATCACTAAAGAAGGTTAGGACAGGAACTCAAACAGGGCTGCGATCTTGAGGCAGGGGCTGATGCAGAGGTCATGGAGGGGTACTGCTTACTGGCTTGCTTAACATGATTTGCCTGGCCTGCTTTCTTATAGAAACCAAGACCAGCAGCCTAGTAGTAGCACCACCCATAATGATCTGGGGTCTCCCACATCAATAACCAATTAAGAAAGTGCTCAACAGCTGGGTATTATGAAGGTCTTTTCTTTTCTTTTCTTTTCTTTTCTTTTCTTTTCTTTTCTTTTCTTTACCTCTTTCTTTTTATTTGGTTTTTGAAGATAATTTGGTAATTATATTTATATACAGAAACTTAGACGTGCACATTTAACCCCGTTTAATTGCAAATCCTTCGGCCTTTGCCTTTTCCAGCTTGGCAATGGGAGGCACAGATTTTGGACCCAGAACACTGCTCCCAGTGGTGGTGGATCTCATTGTATCCATCATTGTAATTGGTCCTAATAGCTTTCACCAGTTTAGAGAAAGCACCCTTGTTTTCCAAGTTAACCTGTGTAAAGGCAATCTCACCAATGAATTAACTCAGAAGATAAATGATTTATGAAAGAAATGGCTTTGCTATAAGAATTTCCTTTCCTTAGCATGGCACAATGCCCTGATCTGCCATAAGATGCATCACAGAAGACCTACCACCAAGAAAGATGGTAACAGAAGTAGTCCTTGACTTTAGACTTTTAAACTCTTAGAACTGTGAGGAACACATTTCTCTGCAAATTACTCAGTTTGGAGTCTTCTGTCATAGCAACAGAAAATGAACTATAACACCAGCTTTAGAGAATAAATTCTGTTCATCAGTAAAGTCAAGAATTTCATCATCTTGTTCTAGGCTTTCAAGGACAGATTTCAGAGACCCTCAAAGGTTTCAAGGAGCAGGAATGAATAGGCAGATGGTTTTTGTTATGGAACTTCCTATAGATAAATCACAGTCAACAGCTATGAGTCTTTTTACATCCTAAGACATAGTTCATTTTGTCCAGTGTGGATCAAATGGAAAGGACAGCTGATTTGATGGACAGTCACATGGTAAGAATAAGGAAACAGTTAGTGAATAAGGATATCATCAGTCATACCTCCAGAAACACACACACACACACACACACACACACACACACACACACCTGTAATCTGTGTAACTTTATTTCTTACTCATGGCACAGTCTAGATAAAGAACAGGCAGTTATGGAGACTGGCTTTCAAGCTGCACCTCCTCCTACCCACCTCTCTGGTATTCTCCACTTATTTATGTTTCTTCTATGGCCTCTGTAAGAATCTGAGATTGCATTCTCTGCTTTCCAGACTAATATGTCTCAAGAAATGGCATCCTTATGAACTGACTTCCCTGGAGTGAAAACTTGGTTCTGGTTTGCAGAGAAAACAAATGGATCATAGAGGCCCCTGTGAGTTTGGATTGATGCTGGCTGGATGTCAAGTCATTAGAAGCAAATTGGCTCTATTGTGGAAAGATCAATCATGACCCCCACCTTGCCAACCTGCTTCATACTTCAGAGACAACTCCTACACTGCATCTCTGGAAGCACTTGGCACTGCTGTGGGACTTAATTAAAAGAACACCACATGCTGGCTTGCTCCACTGGGGATGGCTGGACTGGGCTGGGTTGAGGAGAGGAGAGGGGATTCCCCTGGCTCCTCATGGAGGATGTTGAATTGCAATGTCATCAGAGTTCAATGGGTGCCTGGAAAGTGAATGTGGCTTAGGATGGCAAGACCTCCAAACGTTGTGTGTCCTCAGATGTGGGGACTTGATGTAATCTTTACTAAGGCAGAAGACCCTGAAGGGCTTTTGTGGTCTGGTATCAACCTTCAGGGTATTGGAACAAAGACTGGGTTTGGGTATAGAAATGTACATTATCATAGAAGAGATTAATCTGACCTTCAAACAAGGATCCCCTAGTTCCCAGCGATGGTGTGAAGTGTGGGGTCTCCCCACACTTGCCGCTGTCTCCAGAGTATTAGTGTTCCAATGCTGACTGAAGCAAGCGAAATGGGACATTTGTAAGACTGAATCTATCGGCTCTTGATTGTAGCTGCTCTTCAGAATCACTCAGAGAGCCCTAGAAGAATTCTTCATACCATGGTCCATCTCAGTACGTCACAGAATTTCTTTGTGATATGCCTAGACATAAGTGTTTTTAAATTCTTAGAGGAGTCTAAACATAGCTGCATGTAGGAAGTCAACATTTTGGTCCTTTAGGCAACAACTTTTAGGTATTTGCTCTAGCTGGTTCAAAATAAGACTCCAAACAATACCAGTCGTGTGGCTCGCAGAAGACAGTGAGTCCCAGTGCTCTGGAAGGAAAAGCAGCAAGCGTTGAAGGGTACCAAAGGCTTGTTATAGCTAGAATTCAGCTTTCTGGTACAATCAGGGGCGAGGAAGACTTAGGGGCCACCCTTCCTCCTGTAGGATGAAGGATGTTGGGTAGATGTCTGTTTATGTCATCCATGATGTATACCAGCTACCAGATTGTGAACCCTGTCGCCATTCCTTCTAGACTCCACCCAACAATTACCTGACAAATATCCAGGTAGCCCTAGCTTGCTATAAAATGGACTGTTTGACCTCTCTGTGTTCTCTCTGCCCCCTTTCTCTCTCTCTGCCTTCCTCTTCTCTCACCTCTTTCTTCCTCTATCCCTTTCCCCTCCACCTTCTCTCTCCACTTGTTCCTGCCCCCCTCCTCTCTCTTCTCTTTTTCTGCCTCTACTCCCTTCTCAGCTCCCCTTCCCATGTCCCCTAACTCTTCTATACTTTCCTTCCCCTCTCTCTTTCTATTCTTTTCTTCCCCCATCTTCCTTCTTCTCCATGTCTATTTTTTTCCTTAGCATATATCTCCCTTCCTTTTGTCTCTCTGTTTCTCTACCCTTCTCCTTTGTCTTGCCAGCAAACTCTCCCATAAATGTTTTTACCTTTCTCCTCATTCCTCATCTTGGGGCTCGGCCCCTTGGCTCCTATTACCCACTGCAACCTCAAAGCATAGACATAATGACCCCCAAATCTACTCATGGCTCAGAGTCCAAGGCTCTTGCCTTTGTGCTTGAGTAGTCTCTTATCAAATTTCTCTTCTTGATCCCTCCTTATTGGTTAGAGAGGCCAGGCTGCACACTGTCCACTTTTAGAACCCAAACAATACCTGTCTGTTCATTTGCTCTTGCTATATCATCTGCATGAACGCTCCCTATCTCCCTTCTTCAACTGTCTTGAAATGCTCCTATCCTTCAAGGTGTCCCAAGCAATATTAGATCTGTGAAGCTGTTCCTGGGCAACTTTGCAGGCCCTTGGCACTTAAACTAGATAGTTCTGTGACCTACCATATCTTGATCTGTGTGATAAGAACTGGGCTGGCTGGAGACAGGCTGGGTAGCTATGCCCCAGCCATTTTGATTTCTGCCCTTGCCAATGCTGACTTTAACCTTGAGGAAATCACAGACTGTTTGTACCTCACTAGCCTCCTTTGTGAAATGGGGGTGTAGCTGTACCTGCTTGCAAAAGTGCTAGTGAGAAAGAAGCGGGTTAACATATGGTGCCCAGCACAGCGGCTGCTGCACTGTGACAGCTGGCGCACATGTCTAGCTCTGGCAGCCTTCTCTGCAGCATCTTGATCTGATCATCTCCATGCTGTCAGTGCGTTCAGATCCACATCCACCTACTTGGTATCCAAGACATGTTTGCGGCTTTGCTCATCAGACAGGATCTTAGTACTACCGGGCATCTGGGCTCCATCAAGGACTCCTGGGTACCATTCAGACATACTGAAAGCATGATTTTTTTTTTTTTGAGTCACATACCACTGATTCAGCTTCAGGTCTTGTCTTTCCCATATCATGTAATGTTTGGGGAAGAGGGATTCCTTGGCCGTGTTTTCTATTGTAATTTGGAGTTGGGTTGTCCCCCAAAGTAGGCAGTAGAGAAATAATAAGAAATGAGGCTTAATGCAAAGAAGTGAAGTCCTGAGGCCCATGTCCTTGAAGAGGGTATTGGAACCCTGACTCCATGTATGATCTCTATGTGTCCTGGTCATCTGGAGATGAGCAGTCCCTACTCCTGAGCTGCCTCCTTGCCATAGGCCTAGAGGCAATAGGGCCAAGCGGCTCTAGACTGGAAGTTTTGAAGCTATGAAGCCACATCCTCCACAACTGGAAAAAGGCAGGAGACTACCCACATCACAGGAGCTGCTGGGAGAACTAGGGGAGTCAACGCTGGCAGAAGATCATTGGAGGAGCACTTGGCACTAGAGAGAAGTCAGGGAGCATTACACAGGAGAAGGTTTTCTCTCCTGCTGAGCTGAGAGCCTCAGGCTCTCCACCATCTCCCTCCCCATACCTGTACATATACTATAGCGTATGCAAGCCAAAGACAAAGAGGGAGGGGCCCCTGTCCTTCTGCAATGACACAGCAGACTTGGCATTAATAACCTGCTGGAAGCAGCCTCCCTTGCACAGAGCTCCTTTTCCAGAGAGGATGGGAGCCTCCTAAGGACAACTGGGTATTGTTATTTAGATGCTACTGTGTAAGTGAATTGTCCTGCTTGTCCCAGAAGCCTCTTCCTACCTGTCATTTTCCAGGAATCCCGGAGACTCATCTATTTCTCCATGAAGCCAGATGATGATGAAGCTCCGGTGTCCTCCCCTGAGCCAAGGGGATGGGGCAGAAATTTGCAGTTCATTCATACAGGGCCTCAAATCTCTCTTTGTCAGGGTTGGCTGTGGGAGCAATTTATATTTCAAAGCATTGTCTGCCTAACACAAGAGCCAGCCCACTCTTTCTCTTCCCTTTGGAGATAAATAAAAGGGAGGGCATTGTCATGCAACAGGGCTGACTGGCAGGAGGCTTTGATGAGAAGATAGAGGAGAACTGACTGGAAATCCACACCCCTAGGAATTAAGTCTGTAGGTTTCCTGTGAGACCTTCTGCTCCCACTCAGAATCCATAAGCCTGGGCGACAAGAGGGTGAATCCTTATGTCCCCCTTCTTCATTTGACTTTCAACATGAAAGCTCAGAAGCACACTCCATATTTAAGTAAGGAAAAATTGAAGCACAGAGAGGTTCAGTGACTCAGTCAGAGTCACGCAGCTAACAAACTACTGACTGGGCAATTTTAATCTAAATCCAATCCTCCTTTTTTTTAATTTACTTGTAACCATTTCAAGCTGCTGAACGTGACGAAGAATATAGCAGTTTGCTACTCCTGGCTCTGGAAAACTAGAATATTTTGAGGCAGTCTCCCCTTCCCCCATTCCTATCACCAAGCAACTTTTAAGGAGCATTTGTTATAAGAAGTGCGGCCGGCACTGGGAAAAAATTCCTGAATAGAACAGCAAGGGCTTGTGCTATAAGATCAAAAATTGACAAATGGGATCTCATAAAGTTGCAAAGCTTCTGTAAGGCAAAAGATACTGTCAATAAGACAAAAAGGCCATCAACAGATTGGGAAAGGATTTTTACCAATCCTAAATCAGATAGGGGACTAATATCCAATATATAGAAAGAACTCAAGAAGGTGGACACCAGAAAATCAAATAACCCCATTAAAAAATGGGGCACAGAGCTAAACAAAGAATTCTCAACTGAGGAATAGCGAATGGCTAAGAAGCACCTAAAAAAATGTTCAACATCCTTAATCATCAGGGAAATGCAAATCAAAACAACCCTGAGATTCCACTTCACTCCAGTCAGAATGGCTAGTATCAAAAATTCAGGTGACAGCAGATGCTGGTGTGGATGTGGAGAAAGAGGAACACTCCTCCATTGTTGGTGGGATTGCAAGCTTGTACAACCACTCTGGAAGTCAGTCTGGCGGTTCCTCAGAAAATTGGAGATAGTACTACCGGAAGATCCTGCAATACCTCTTTTGGGCATATACTCAGATGTTCCAGCTGGTAATAAGAGCACATGCTCCACTATGTTCATAGCAGCCTTATTTATAATAGCTAGAAGCTGGAAAGAACCCAGGTGTCCCTCAACAGAGGAATGGATACAGAAAATGTGGTACATTTACACAATGGAATACTACTCAGCTATTAAAAACAATGAATTTATGAAATTTCTAGGCAAATGGATGGATCTGGAGGGTATCATCCTGAGTGAGGTAACCCAATCACAAAAGAACTCACATAACATGTACTCACTGATAAGTGGATATTAGCCCAGAAACTTAGATTACCCAAGATACAATTTGCAAAACACATGAAACTCAAGAAGAATGAAGACCAAAGTGTGAGCACTTCGCCCCTTCTTAGAATTAGGAACAAAACACACATGGAAGGAGTTACAGAGATCAAGTGTGGAGCTGAGACAAAAGGATGGACCAACCAGTGACTGCTGCAGCCAGGGATCCATCCCATAATCAGCCACCAAACGCAGACACTATTGCATATGCCAGCAAGTTATTGCTGAAAGGACCCTGATATAGCTGTCTCATGTGAGGATATGCCAGTGCCTGGCAAACACAGAAGTGGATGCTCACAGTCAGCTAGCTATTAGATGGAACACAGGGTTCCCAATAGAGGAGCTAGAGAAAGTACCCAAGGAGCTGAAGGGTTCTCCAACCCTATAGGTGGAAGAACAATATGAACTAACCAGTACCCCCAGAGCTCATGTCTCTAGCTGCGTATGTTGCAGAAGATGGCCTAATTGGCCATCATTTGGAAGAGAGGCCCCTTGGTTAGGCAAACCTTATATGCCCCAGTACAGGGGAACGCCAGGGCCAAGATGTGGGAGTGGGTGGGTAGGGGAGCAGGGTGGAGGATGGGGGAGGGTATAGGGGACTTTCGGGATAGCATTTGAAATGTAAATGAAGAAAATATCTAATAAAAATTGGGGAAAAAAAAGTGTGCCCGGGGCCCTCATGACTTCATGCTACTGCCACTCACCTCAGAGGAAACTGAAGTTTCACATGATGGCTGAGTGAGGCCCAGGTCACTCAGGGTGAACATGATACTCACTTTTGCTTTTGTCCCAAGCTTTTTCCCTCTCGGGCTACTACCATGTGAATTGTATCCTCTGGCTCTCTGCATCACGGACTCTAGCCTGCCTTCTCTTCCATCTTCTGAGACTATGAGTTGAATGATCCTTTGTTCCTTTGACCTGTTTCTGTCAGGCATTTTGTAACTCATACAGAGGCCTCTTAGCACAGGGTTAGGAAGAGCCTTGGAGGACGTTTTTTTCTTCTTTGTTGTCATTTTGTGTCATGCATTGTGGAACTGTAGGGGACCACAGAGGTGTCTTTAAGGATAATGTGAGGATAACAGGGTACATAGAGCTTTTGAATCCTGAGTCAAAATAGCAAGCTGCAAACTGGGTTCCTTGCACCACTACAGTTAGAGGAAGAGGTCTACATTGTGGGAGGGAGCCAAAAAATCCTGCCCAAGCATCTATACATTGATCTCCTCACCCATCCATCTATACATCCATCTAGCTTTCTATCCATCCATTCATCCACCCATCCACTTATATGCCAGGCAATAAAATCTTTTTAAGTGTTATAAAATACACTGGAGTTCCATCTAACTCTGTCCCCCTTCACATAGAATTTAGTCTATGGTGTTTTTTGTTGTTGCCATTGTTGCTTTTAAGACAGGGTCTTAGGCACCTGAAGGTAGTCTTGAACTTACTCTTCAGTGAAAGATGAATTTGAACTCATCGTATTCCTGTCTCGACTTATCAAGTGCTTGGATTGCAGGTGTGGACGACAACACTTGGCTTAAGTCTCCTTAATCTCTGTTCTAGCAATCTACATGTTCTTCTGGTACACAAGGAAACTTCAAGAATGTGTTTGACAGATGTCAATAGAGAGTAATGAGGCAGCTTTCCTAGTTATGGATGTGGATTTCTTTGTAGACATATGCTCATGATCTAGTTTTTGCTTTGCATGTGATTGCACTGTACATTTTTGCTGTTGTTCTGCGTGCTTTTCTGAACATAATGTATGCTTAACAAGGGGCTTCCTCGCTGAATTGGGAATAAGCTGTCTGGGATGGGATGGTTCCTGCACTGCAGAGTGGGGTGGGCTTGACTGCTTCCCCTTCTCTGTATTGATTGATATAATAGTGACATAATTAAATTACTATATGTGTATTTAACACATTTGGCCATAAACAAATGTGTGAATGCATATGCAAATACGCACAGAATCCAAGTGTGTACATTTGCACGTGTTTGAGTGATGTATGTTAATACTGACACCTCGTTTGTAGGATGAAAATATGTGTTTACATTCGAGCTCTTTCGTTTATATGCATGAGCAGCTGTGTCCACAGGAATGAGAAAGGCACCACTGGCTGTCTCCTGTATGCATTGCTCTACTTTTCTATGGTAACAGGCTCATTGCTGGGCGCATAGCTTCTCAGAATCATGACTGTGGGTTTTGTTTATTCGTTTGCTTATTTTTTTTTTTTTGGTCATGTCTACCATGATAAGGGATGGCCAGGTGTTCAAGTTCTAGTCCTTGTGTGGGGGCAGAAGAGATAAGGCAAGGTCGAACTGTTCATGTTCCTCATTATCTCCACCATCACTGGCTGGGTTGCAGCAGAATGAAGAATAATCTCTTATGTACAGAGGAGCTATAAGACAGAATGATCCAGAGCACAGGTACATGGGGACTGCTTTACTGGCCTCGTAACTGCTTACTACAGATTGTTTCATAAGATAATAATGAACACCTATCTTGGCCATGTTGTTCTGAGTTTGGGTAATGACTGCAGCATCTATACCACATTGAATTTTAATTGCATAGAACATATGCATGTATACAATTTTGGTAAATTTCATTTCCTTTTTTTCTATAAAAAGGAAAGGTTTCAAATGAGATACCTGTGTGTCATCTGGATAGAAAGGTTATACCAAGAATCTTACCAATTGTATAGCTTCTTTAGGGATAGAAAGAACTGGGGTTGACATGTTTATGATTCGGGTGTAGGATTACTTGAGATACTTAAGTGAGTTGAAAAGAGTTGTCTTCTAGACAATTTCTAGCGGTCTGACCACTATTGTAGTGGAATAGAAAATCTACACAGAGATCCACATCTATAACTTCTAGGATCTGCCTTCTCACTCTCTACTGGCCTTCTGCCAAATGCATGCTTTGACTTTCCCTGTACACCAGAAAAATATAAAGAATACTAGAACGAAGATTCAGAAGACCTAAGCCAGGTGTTGTGGTATCTATATGTAATCCCAGCATTTGGGAATTGAAGGCAGGAGGAAGAGGAGTTCAAAGTCATCTTCCATGACAGTGGTATGGTGGTTTAAATGTTCTTGGCCTAGGGAGTAGCACTATTAGGAGGTATGGCCTTGTTAGAGGAGGTGTGGCCTTATTGGAGGAAGTGTGTCACTGTGGGGATAGGTAATGGCACCCTCCTTCTAACCACATGGGAGCCAGTCTTCTCCTAATGGCCTTCAGATGCAGATGTAGAACTCTCAGCAGCTCCTGCACCATGTCTGCCTGAAAGCTGTCATGTGCTCACTTTGATGATAATGGACTGAACCTCTGAACCTGAAAATCAGCACCAATTAAATGTTGTCCTTATAAGAGTTGCCTTGGTCATGGTGTTTGTTCACAGCAGTAAAACCCTAACTAAGGATGCTCTTGTCTAGCTTTGAGCTTTTCCCCAGCAGAAAGGGAGATATTGGACTATAGTATTCCTAAGATCCTTCTAGACTTAGAGATCTTGTTATGGTAGCTTCTGCATTAGTGGAAAAATTTCTTGACTTCCAATGGTTAGTTTTTCTGCCTAGATTCCCAGGAATACATGCACCTGGAAAGCAAGCATCCTACTTCTCTAATGAAAGTGATGTGGGATGAGACCTGCAGCCAGCAGAAGCACAGATGCCCAGGGCCCTTTGGCTTCTGATTCCCTGCATATATTTTTGAAGACTTGCAGGTGTGTGAATTCCCAGCCGAAGACTGTCTGTGAAGTAGCTACAAATTTATTCCACACTGGTAGGGTGAAGAAAACTTTACATTTATTTTTCTAAATGAAATTAAACCTGGCTGTGAGTCCCTGACCCACATGACTGATGAAGTGTATCATTTCTGTCCTATCTCAAATCACAGATCTTACTTTGGTGCCAGGAAATAGGGTAGTTTTCAGCTGTTTGTTTTGGGATGCGTTCCCTTCAGTGGCAGAGCCAAACTTAGATGCAGAGACCTCAGCTTGCAGCACGGTGGTCTGTGATGAACTCCCCTTAGTGTTCAGGCATCAGCACATGAGATCTTACTGCTGTTGCTGCACTGAATGGCAGAAAACCCCAGGCTTCCTGTACTGCAGAGTCCACCTCTCCATCCTGTCATCTCCTGGCAGCACTAGTCTCTTTTACAAGCCAGCCCAACTCAGGAACTCCAGCTGGAGTCCATGGTCAGCCTCACTGCCAACTACAGGACTGGGTAAGTGCTTCATTTAGGAGAGTTTTTCAAATTAATGACAAAAACAACAATAACAACAACAACAAAACCTGTGTCTATGATCCGTGACCAAGAGACTGATCTTGACCATCCATCAACATTGTACAAGAGAGATACAATGTGACCATTTATGTGATTTAAAGCGTTCTAACAGCCACATTAAAAAAGTAAAATGAAGTTTGTTAATAGACTTTTATTTAACTGAATGTATTCAAATTATTATTAGAGTTTGAATGTTAAAGGTCCCCCATAGACTCATGTGTTTGAATACCATCTCAGTGGATGGTTGGCTTTGGGAGGCTGTGGGTCAGAAGGCATGGCTGGTGCAAGTGAGTCACTTGGGGGTGAGCCCTTGATATCTATCCCTAAAGCTTTGCTTCTGGGCTGAGCTTCATATTTCCCTGGCCGCCTCCATGCCTATACTAGCACGATGGACTGTGCATTCAAAACTGTGAGTCAAAATAAAACTCTCCTCCCTTAAGATCATCCTGTTAAGTATTTTGTCACATGCAAGGAAAGTAACCAGTATACCACTTCAACTAACATAATGTTATCTATGAGATGCTTCATGTCCAACTTTGGTACTGATTTAGTCAGGGTTTCTATCCCTGCACAAACATCATGACCAAGAAGCAAGTTGGGGAGGAAAGGGTTTATTCAGCTTACATTTCCACTTTGCTGTTCATCATTGAAGGGAGTCAGGACTGGAACTCAAGCAGGTGGGGAAGCAGGAGCTGATACAGAAGCCATGGAGGGATGTTCTTTACTTGGCTTGCTTCCCCTGGCTTGCTCAGCCTGCTCTCTTATAGAGCCCAAGGCTACCAGCCCAGAGATGGTCCCACCCACAAGGGGCCTTTCCCCCTTGATCACCAATTAAGAAAATGCCTTACAGTTGGATCTCATGGAGGCATTTCCTCAGCTGAAGCTCCTTTCTTTGTGATAACTCCAGCTGCGTCAAGTTGACACAAAACTAGCCAGTACAATTGACTCCTTGTCAACTTGACACACAAACACATCACTAATAAGCCTCAACCCTTACATTCTTATTCATCCTCAAGATCTAAATAACTTTAAAAGTTCCATAGTCTTTACATATTAAAAGTTCAATCCTTTTAAAATATCCGGTATCTTTTAAAATTCAAAGTACTTTAAAATTCAAGGTCTCTTAACTGTGGGCTTCACTAAAAAACTTCCTTCAAGGGGGAAAATATCAGGGCACAGTCTCAATTAAAAACAAAAATCAATCTCCAACCGTCCAATGTCTGGGATCCAACTCACAATCTTCTGGGCTCCTCCAAGGGCTTGGGTCACTTCTCCAGCCATGCCGTTTGTAGCACACACCTTGCCCTCTAGGCTACAGATGCCTGTACTACATTGCTGCTGCTGTTCTTGGTGGTCATCTCATGATACTGGCATCTCCAAAATGCTGCTATCTTCCACTATAACTAGGCTTCAACACTAGCCTCTCATAGGCTCTCTTCATGGTGCCAAGCCTCAACTCCTTTGCATGACCCCTTCAGTCCTGGGCCATCAATTGCAACTGAGGTTGCACCTCCACCAATGGCCTTCCATGGCCTCTCACAGTGCTTCCATGGCCTCAGCTGCTCTGCATGACCCCTTCATGTCTTCAAAACCAGTACCACCTGGGTGACCCTTACATATTACCAAGTCCTGCTGCTGCAGGAGGTACAACTTTGGCTATCTCTGGAAAACAGCCTCTTTGTGCTCTCAGAAAGCACTTCCCAGAAGATGTCACCTCAACAATGCTGGTCTCTTTTTAATCACTGCTAATTTTTTAGTTCCAGCTAACCAACATCAATAGACCCAATAGTTCCAGTCAGGACTGGAACTCAAGCAGGTGGGGAAGCAGGAGCTGATGTAGAAGGCATGGAGGGATGTTCCTTACTGGCTTGCTTCCCCTGGCTTGCTCAGCCTGCTCTCTTATAGAACCCAAGACTATCAGCCCAGAGATGGTCCCACCCACAAGGGGCCCTTGATCACTAATTGAGAAAATGCCTTACAGTTGGATCTCGTGGAGGCATTTCCTCAATTGAAGCTCCTTTCTTTGTGATAACTCCAGCTGTGTCAGATTGACACAAAACTAGCCAGTACAGGTACTGATTAACATGTATTAGATGTTCTACACAGGTGAACAATGCATCAGGAACATGATAGACACAAAGAATTTGTAGTTACCATATTGGACAGTGAACTGTAATAATAATGAGGGAAAACTAAAAATGTGACTGGGTAGATATCTCAGTTGGCTTACCAGCACAAGAACCTGTGTTTAATAACTAGAACTTACTTAAGGATGCTAGGCAAGGTGGTTATGAGCTTGTAACCCAAGTGCTGAGGATGTAGAGACAAGAGGATACCTGGTGCTCTCATGCCAGGTAGTCTAGCCTGGTCAGTGAGTTTCAGGCCAGTGAGAGACCCAATCTCCAAGAAGATGGATGACATTCTGAAGGATGACACCCCAGTTTGTCATGAACAAACACTTAAGTATACCTCGACAAGAACAGCTGCACATACACACATAAAAATACAGCTATTGCTCTAGGAGTTGGAAGGAAAGAGAAAATTACCCTTTCATCCTTTTTGCCTTTGTCAAGAAAGAAGATAGAAATGAGTATCTCAATTGGGTTACATAAAAGAGCAGTAACTCAAAATGGTTTAAGCAAATTAGGAAACTCCTTGGAAAGATTTGCAGGAATATCTTGTGACCCCCCCAGAGTAAAAAAGTGTACCCCACTTGGGCAGTCAAGCCAACATGAGAAATGCTATTTTAGTGTCTGTGGCTTGTTTGGGGTGTGTAAGTTTCCCATCTTTGCTTGGTCTCCTATCTTTCTTCCTGTATAAGGCTTGCCTTTCTTCCTCAGAATTATCTTTTCTCAGTTTCTATCTTCAAAGGAGGGGAACTGGATTAAGTGAGTCTCCACTGTTCCCAACTTGTATTTTAAAAATATTGTACAAATACAAAGCTCAACCCTAATCAACCCAAACTCCCAACAAGTGCTGATTCTAAACTTGTGAGTTTAATTGGCTTATTATAGCCCATACCTTGGTGTTCCCCGGCCAGCTTTGGTTCCTATTCAATTATACATCTCCAGATATTGGTGTAGCCAATTATATTGGAGGGAGCCCTAGTCTGTCAGATATGATGGGAAGGAAGTTCTTGTAGAAATGGCAAATCCTCACAAACATCTACTTCATGCGGTAGTAGGGAAAGGTTGAAACATTTAAATGATTTCAGGTGCTATTTTTCTATCTGATAAAAAGTCCACTGGGAACAGAATGAACTTCAGACTTTTCTGGTGGAGAAAAAAAGTGACTTAAGTCACCTATGTTGATTGTAGCATCATTTTCAGTGGTGAAAACGTGGCAGCAATTTCAGAGCAAAGAAAACATGGCACTGTGCACACATGCAAGATAATGTAATTCAGTCTTTAGTAGGAGACAGATCTGACACCTGTTCCAGTCTGTACAAGTCTCCAGGATGTTGTATTAGATGAAACATGTCACACCAAAAGAGCTGCCGGTGATGTATGGTTCTTGTTCCGTGAGTTGTCAAACTCATGGAGACAGAATGGGGGGTTTCTAGGGCCTGGGGAGAGGGAAGTAGGGGGTGTTTAATGGGGACAAATGGATGGTGGGAAAAGTTGAGTCACCATGGATGTAAGAAATGTACCCTTAGAAATGGCTGGGATGACAAATTTTATGTTGTGTGTATTTTACCATAATTAAAAAAAAAATGTTATCTTGGCTCCTAGGCTGACTCTAAAGAACTGGTCTTTGGCTGTGAGAATGAGAAAAGGTCACATCCATTTCTCCCGGGACCTCCTCCATTTTTACAGAAGGGGATATCCCAGTGCATGGAAGGTCAGTAAATATTTGTTGCTCATGTTAAATTATATAGGGTTGCTTTTCTTTCCTTTCTTTTTATTTATTTTTTTTGTCCAATTCAAAGATGTGTTTCTAAAGAAGCAGGAAGTGCTGGTGATAACTGCATTTGATAGCTTAGATGTGTTCAGAATAGCTGCTCCTGGAAGGAGGAAAATACACTAGCATAAATCCTTGCAGGATCCCCTGCCCCAGACCCACCTTGTTCTCATAGGGATTCCGGATGATGAAGAAAGATGGAAGAGGAGAATGGAAGCAGGGGGAGGGGAGACTTAGGAAGCTCATGAAGGCTTGATTTATGAGCAAGGTTTAGGGAGCGTGGAGTGAGGAGAGAGGGAGGCTGAAGAAAGGATTTTTGGGTTTCGCTGTGCAGTAAGCAGGTCTTTCTTGCTCGTCATTTTCTGCAGAGTGCAGCAAATATGTAAATTGCCTTTCTCATGATGTAATATGTAAATTGCCTTCCTCCTGATGTAATATGTAAATTGCCTTTCTCATGATGGTTCCTGCAAGTGTCAGAAGGAGGTATGGTAAGGCAGGGTGACAAGGCTGTATATGAGTCACATTTGCATCTCCAGGGTCCAGAGCCTAGTTCGGGCCATGGTTACTGCTGGGTCAGTTGCGTGCAGTGGCAGGTGTAGTCCAAGGCACTGTCCAGATGGTGGCATCTTCCTCAGCTTCCTTCTCTCCCAAGACCCCTGCTTAGCGCTGTGCAAAAAGTCATTCTAAACGGGGCATGGTGGCACATGCCTTTAATCCCAGCACTTGGGAGGCAGAGGCAGGTGGATTTCTGAGTTCAAGGCCAGCCTGGTCTACAGAGTGAGTTCCAGGACAGCCAGGGCTACACAGAGAAACCCTGTCTCGAAAAACAAACAAACAAACAAGTCATTCTAGGGTGATTGGCTGAAATAGGTGAGGTGCTCCCATCCACGAGGAACATTTGCAGCAGTTACCACTTCATGTTGTTCTGGAGCTCAGCAAGGGAGATGAAGCATCAAAAGACACTGGAGCGACAGAAATTATATTAAAAATTGCTGTGTATCACTTCATTTAGTGCAGGGGGAAGTTAAAATGTTCATTTGGCCTGAAAGCAAATAACTTAAGTCATTCAAAGTCAGTCTTGTTAGACCATAAAGCCACTGGCAATATTTCATATAAAAGACTCTATAGAAAAATAAATTATATTTATTGAATTGAACTTCACATAATAATACTGCCACCTACTCTTTTTTCTTGACTTTCTACGGCCTATGAATTTTGATGAATTATGAAAAGTTCTATGGCAACATAATCACTTAAATACAAAGCTATCCAGGTAATAACACAAGCACCTTTTTGCCAAAGAAAAACTCATTTGCTGTATAGCCTGATCTCTATTTTATTCTCTTGCTGTTCTGATTACTAGTCTCCAAACTAATGTTCAGAGTATAAGCTCCCCTTTCTCCCCTCCCCTCCCCCTTCTCCCCTCCCCTCCCCTCCCCTCCCCCTTCCCTCCAATACACCATCTCCATTTTCCTTCTTTTAGGCTCCATGTCTTTCTTGAAAGCTTCCATTCTGGTCCACAAGGGTACCATTTGTGTGCACCTCTTGGAACAAAGCTAATCATATTCCCCCAACTTCTAAGCTCTGAATCTTGTCCTGAAAAGTCTACAAGGGCCAGGTATGGAGATGACGCATCCACTTGAGAAACTGAAGCAGGAGGATTTCAAGTCTTTCAAGGGATCAACCCAAGGGACTGGGAAAATAGTTCGGCCCCCAAATTTCTTGACACACAAAAAGTAAGACCTGAGTTCAAGATCCCATTCTGCCTACAAAAAAAGTGGGGCCCAATACTGTTCACTTGCTAACCCAGTGCTGGCGAGGTAGAGACAGAAGGACCCCTCATGTTTGCAGGCAGCCAGCATTGCCTAACTTGTGAGTTCCAAGTTTTGAAAGATGCTCTACCTCAAAAAATAAGGTGGAAAGCAATTGAAGAAGATAAATAGTGTCAATTTATGGACTTTACATGCAGGTACACACATGTGGTGTATTGCCCAAACACACACAATACACCCACACCCATACTCCCCCCCCCCCACTAGTCTGGGCAACATAGGGAGACTGTCTCAAAATTTTTCAAACTATTTTTGACACATTATGTTGACACATCTTTCTGGGAACAGCATATTTTGATGCATATATATTTGATGCATATATAATGATTGAATCATGATAATTAGCTTATCCATCATTTCAGATGTCTATTAATTTTTTTCTGTTGGTAACATTTAAAAGTCTCTCATTTAGCTGTTTTGAAACAGACAACTAATTAGTGTTAATTAGAGTTATCTTACTGTGGCGTAGAGCACTAACAAGTCACTCCTATCCCATGAGATTTATGAACCCATTTATTTAGTCAACCTTTCTCTAGTAACAGTTTCAAAGATTGGTTTCTTGAAAGAAAGGAAGAAAGAAAGAAAGAAGAAAGAAAAAGAAAAACAGAAAGAAAGAAAGAAAGAAAGAAAGAAAGAAAGAAAGAAAGAAAGAAAGAAAGAAACCAGAAATATTATGAGAATATGTTTTCATTTTAATCCCAGGTGTAGGGTATGGGGCGGCTTCAGATTGCCACAGCAGCTGATTATTATTTACCTCGTGCTCTAGCAGGGCTGTGATTTGCCAGCAGCAAATAGGCTTCTGAGATTGTGACACTTGGAATTGTGGGGACTTTTCAAAGGGTATATAAGTGATAGGACCCAGGGGGTAGGTTGTTAGTTATTGGTTGGTTGCTGTTGGTCATGAATTGTTAAGTAGTCATTTGCAAAGAAAAAAAAAAGACGAAATCAGATATCTGACAGTAAAGATCAAACTTGTCCCAAGGAAGCTGATGCCCCTAACCAGCAGGAAGGAGTCTAATGATAGCATCACCCCATTTCCCCTCTATCCTTTTTTCCTCTCTTATCCAGTGTTAGGGGTTGAAAGGATGAAAGAAAGGGGATGGAGAAGGGTTGAAGAAAGAAGAACCCACAGAGTAGCCAATGTACAGCTGTAAGTAACCACTATTATTTTATGCTTCTATGAAATCTGATTTTTAGTGGCATGTATTAATCAGAGCATATACCCTACCATTTTTTTTTTATAATATCATGTTCTTCAGGCTGGTCTACATTGTGTTGCCACTTATACTGGCTAATTTTTCTTGTTGCTAATTTAAGAGAGAAAATTTTATCTTGACCTATGGTTTCAGAGGGTCATAATCCATCATGGTAAGAAAGGTAAAACAGAGCAACTGTAATGCCTGAAATGAACCTATAAGTGCCACTTGCCCAGGAACCGGATAACTTGGAATGCTGGGAATTGTAGTTCTTGGGAAATAACAAAGCTTCATGGCAAAGTATGGTGACCTACAGGTTTGTCCTTATAAGTCCCTGTAGCCTGTGGCTCAAAGCCATTCCAGCTGGGAAATACCAGGGAATGGTCCTGACCAAAGTCCATCTCTTGATCGGTATTTAATATTTAATAAAGCTTGCTTCAAATTTGGCTCAAAATGGTGGAGTTGGGTTGTTTTTGTTTTGGCAACTCTCAGGATTAACACACCTTGTGGAGGAGGAGTACACAGCAGTGACTGTTCACTTTGGGCCTGGGCCTGGAAGCGGAACACTCGGAGCTGGAACACAGGAGTAAAACATTATTTAAAGGGTAATCCCTGATGAACTACTTCTACCAGGCAGGCAAAACTTCCTAAAGCCTTCACTGGCTTCAAAGTGACATCACAAACTAGAAAGCAAACATTTAAAATATGGTCCTGGGGATCAGAGAGATGCCTTAGTGGATCTGGCTCCCAGTATCAACAGGATGGCTCATAACTATCTATAACTTTAGTTCCAGGGGTTTTGATGCACTTCTGTGGCCTCTATAGACACTGGGCATGTGTATGGTACCCAGATAGACACACACCTATACTCCTAAAATAAAAGAAATAAAACATATGCCTATTGGAGAGCACTTAAACTTCAAGCCACAATACTACAAATTACAGGATTTCTCTATCTTCATCTTTGGTGGTTCATCTATAAGCTGCACTCATCCACACTTGGGCCTCCTTAATACAGAAAGGACACAGAAGAATAATTTGAAGAACTGTAAGGACAAATTATAAAATAACCACATGTTGTTTAAATTTTGTTCTCCTAATCCCCGTTTGTCTAATTTGAGCCTCTTGGTTGTCCAGTTCTTAACATTGCTTCTTCTGGGTATTGGTCTCTGAGTCTCTCCAGGCTGTGTTTGGTTCTGTGTTATCCCCACAGGCTCTTGGAGTGAGTATTTGTAGAAATGTTAGACACCTAGCATCTTTTGATCTCCTTGTGCTTGGAAACCCCCATCACTGGTTCATTTGTCCAATGATACATACTGAGAGACCGCTTTGTTTCAGATGTAACAATGAACAAACTCCATGCATTCTCTCTGTAGCTTGAATGTGAAAGGAGACAGTCAAGCACATGAATACATAGACATATATAATTGGAAAAGTAGCTTGTGGAGAATAGAAGATGCTTTTAGAGTTTTGTTTGACAAGTTCATACATACATACACTATATCTTGTTCTACCCATTCCCAGATCCCCCTCCCACTTCTCCCAGACACCAGCATGCCATTCTTGCTTTCGTGTCATTTCTCCCCTCCTTGTTTTGTAATCTACCAAGTCCAACTGATGCTACCTTCTAAAATATTCATTGATCTGGATGACTTGCTCTTGGGCAGGCAACCATAGAAGCAAAGAGTTCATAAGGGCAATGGCCAACGTGTCCAGAAGCCAGCACTTTGGAACGTTCCTTCTCCCTATTCTCTAGCTCTTACATCCTTTCTGCTGCTTCTTCCCCAGTGTTCCCTGAGCCTTGGGAACATTGGTGTCCCATTTAGGGATGCAGCAGTCATTCATTCTCAGCAACTTGACCAGGTATGAGTCTTGGCACTGACTGCTGCTCACTCAAGGGGAAGATTCTCTGCTCAAGGTTCAGCGCCCATCTATGGGTATAAATATAAATATTTAGAAGGCAGCCAGGCAGTATGACAATTTAACAAAACAACAGTAGTAGGTTGTCTATGACCTACAACTATGTCTATGATCTATTCGTCTAGAATCTATGACCTGTCCACCATTGTCAAAACTTCTTTTTAAAGTATATGTTTCCAATTAGCTTATGACATATTCGTTTTCATAAGGGCACTCCATATATCCTCACATTAGCTAACCTCCCCTACCTCCTCCTCTTCCTGTCTCTCTGCCCTTGTCCCCACTTATACTGTTAACCTGTAGTATTCCTCTTCTCTCTATTTTCAAGTTACATGTTTCCTCTTGCCTCTTGGGGCCTCTTACCTGCTCCTGTAGACAATTCAAAACAAGCACACAAATATTGAGGTTCAGCACTAGAACATGAAATACTTACCTTTCTGAAGAGTCTGGATCCCCTCATTTGGTGCATTATTTTTCAGTTAGACTTATTTCCAGCAGATTTCCCAATTTCACTTTTCTTTCTCAGTACACGGATACCGTGTATCTGTGCCACATTCTCTTCCAGCCATCAGCGGATGGACACCTACGCTGACTCCATTTCCTTTGAGTAGAGCAGCAGTGGACATGGATGTACAAGCATCTCTGTGGTAGGATTTGGGGTCCTTTGGGTATGTGCCCTGGAGGGTTATAACTGGATCACATGGTAGGTCTATTTTTAGCTCTTTGAGAAACCTCCATGCTGATTTCCATATTGGCTACAACAACTTATAATCCCATCCACAACGGGTAAGTACTCACTGCCCTTCCTCACATCCTCGCCAGCATCTGTAATGTTCTTTTTCTTTATGATAGTCATTCTAACTGGGCAGAGATGGAATTTCAAAGTAGTGTTAATACACATTTCCCTGAAGGCTAATGATGTTGAATACTTCAAATATAGTTATTATTCAATTGTATTTCTTCTTTTGAGAAATAGCTGGTCAATTATATGGCCCATTCTGTGATTTGGTTGTTTCTTCCCTATCTTTTCTTTTTTAAAACAGAATTAAGCTTTAATCTTCCAGGATCGCTGGAAAGTTATACAAACTGGCTGGAGTTTAATATTAAGATGTAAGAATGTCATTCCAAGAGTCACAAGTACAAGATTTTGAATTTTTTTATTTTGATTTTTTTCTGTTTTTCTTTTATTGAAAATAGATTTTTTTCATTCAATATATTCTGAGCTCCTCTGAAATCTTTCCCCACCTGCCTTCTCATCAGCGCCCAACCCTTTTCTTTCTCTCTGTAGAAACCAAAGGAACATAAAGAATAATTGTTTAAACAAGATAAGATAAAACAAAACACAAGTTGGAATAAAAAAAAAAAACCAAAACATAAAACAAAAGAAAAAGGAGCCAAATAAAAAACACATATAGGCACAGAGACACCCTTATTCACATATACAGGAATCTCATAAAACACAAGAATAGAAGCCACGATATACACACAAAGGAACTGTGAGGTTAAAAAATGCTCCAACAAAACATATATGAGAAAAAGGGCCCCCTAAAATACCACGGAGTTTTTTTTTTTTTTTATGTAAGCTATTTAGTAGCTTGAGCATGGGGCCTGCACTTGGGAGTGGCTTGTATCCCTAATAAGATGCCATAGGATAAAACTAACTTTTCATTTTTGAGTAGTTATAAATCAAAGATAGCTTCTGGGTTAGGGATGGAGGCTTGTGTCCACTTCCTCTCCTAGCGTTGGGACTCTCTCTGGTACAGACCTGTGCAGGCTGCATGCATGCTACCTCAATCCTATTATTATTATTATTATTATTATTATTATTATTATTATTATTATTATTTTATTAGATATTTTCATCATTTACATTTCAAATGCTATCCCCAAAGTCCCCTATACCATCCCCCTGCCCTGCTCCCCTACCCACTCACTCCCACTTCTTGGCCCTGGCATTCCCCCTGTACTAGGGCATATAAAATTTGCTAGACCAAGGGCCCTCTCTTCCCAATAATGGCCGACTAGGCCATCTTCTGCTACATATGCAGCTAGAGACACAAGCTCGGGGAGGGGTGGGGGTTACTGACCAGTTCATATTGTTGTTCCACCTATAGGGTAGCAGACCCCTTCAGCTCTTGGGTACTTTCTCTAGCTCCTACATTGGGGACCCTGTGTTCCATCCTATAGATGACTGTGAGCATCCACTTCTGTATTTGCCAGGCACTAACAAAGCCTCAAGGAGACAGCTATATCAGGGTCCTTTTAGCAAAATCTTGCTGGTTTATGCAGTAGTGTCTGTGTATGGTGGTTGATTATGGGATGGACCCCGGGTGGGGCAGTCTTTGGATAGTCCATTCTTTCATCTTAGCTCCAAACTTTGTCTCTGCAACTCCTTCCCTGGATATTTTATTCCCTATTCTAGAGAGAAATGAAATATCCACGCGTTGGTCTTACTTCTTGATTTTCTTGTGTTTTGAAAGTTGTATCTTGGGTATTCTAGGTTTCTGGGCTAATATCCACTTATCAGTGAGTGCATATCAAGTGACTTCTTTTGGGATTGGGTGACCTCACTAAGGATAATATCCTCCAAATACATCCATTTGCCCAAGAATTACATAAATTCATTGTTTTAAATAACTGAGTAGGACTCCATTGTATAAATGTACCACATTTTCTATACCCATTCCTCTGTTGAGGGACATCTGAGTTCTTTCCAGCTTCTGGCTATTATAAATAGGGTTGCTATGAACATAATGGAGCATGTGTCCTTATTACCAGTTGGAATATCTTCTGGGTATATGCCCATGAGATATATTGCTGGATCTACCAGTAGTAGTATGTCTAGTTTTCTGAGGAACCACCAGGCTGATTTCCAGAGTGGGTTGTACAAGCTTGCAATCCCACCAGCAATGGAGGAGTATTCCTCTTTCTCCACATCTTTGCCAGCATCTGCCGTTACCTGAATTTTTGATCCTAGCCATTCCCACTGGTGTGAGGTGGAATCTCAGGGTTGTTTTGATTTGCATTTCCCTGATGATTAACGATGTTGAACATTTTTTCAAGTGCGTCTCATTCCTTCCGTATTCCTCAGTTGAGAATTCTTTGTTTAGCTCTGTACCACATTTTGTTTTTTTTTTTTTGAAGCAGGGTTTCTCTGTGTAGCCCTGGCTGTCCTGGAACTCACTTTGTAGACCAGGCTTGGCCTAGAACTCAGAAATCCGCCTGTCTCTGCCTCCCAAGTGCTGGGATTAAAGGCATGCACCACCACGCCCGGCCCTGTACCCCATTTTTAATGGGGTTATTTGAATTTCTGGAGTTCAGTTTCTTGAGCTCTTTGTATATATTGGATATTAGTCCCCTATCAGATTTAGGATTGGTAAAAATTCTTTCCCAATCTGTTGGTGGCCTTTTTCTCTTATTGACAGTATCTTTTGCCCTACAGAAGCTTTGCAATTTTATGAGGTCCCATTTGTTGATTCTTGATTTTACAGCACAGGCCATTGCAGTTCTGTTTAGGAATCTTTCCCCTGTGACCATGTCTTCAAGGGTTTTCCCCACTTTCTCCTCTATAAATTTCAGTGTCTCTGGTTTTATGTGGAGGTCTTTGATCCACTTAGACTTGAGCTTTGTACAAGGAGATAAGAATGGATCAATTCACATTCTTCTACATGATGACTGCCAGTTGTGCCAGTACCATTTGTTGAAAATGCTGTCTTTTTTCCACTGGATGGTTTTAGCTCCTTTGTCAAAGATCAGGTGACCATAGGTGTGTGGGTTCATTTCTGAGTCTTCAATTCTATTCCATTGATCTACATGTCTGTCGCTGTACCAGTACCATGCAGTTTTTATCACAATTGCTCTGTAGTACAGCTTGAGGTCAGATATGGTGATTCCACCAGAGGTTCTTTTATTGTTGAGGATAGTTTTGCTATCCTAGGTTTTTTGTTATTCCAGATGAATTTGCAAATTGCCCTTTTTAACTCAGTGAAGAATTGAGTTGGAATTTTGATAGGGATTGCATTGAATCTATAGATTGCTTTCGGCAGGATAGCCATTTTGACTATATTAATCCTGCCAATTCATGAGCATGGGAGATCTTTCCATCTCTTGAGATCTTCTTCAATTTCTTTCTTCAGAGACTTGAAGTTCTTGAAGATCTTTCACTTCCTTAGTTAAAGTCATACCAAGGTATTTTATATTATTTGTGACTATTGTGAAGGGTGTTGTTCCCAAATTTCTTTCTCAACTGTTTATCCTTTGTGTAGAGAAAGGCCATTGATTTGTTTGAGTTAATTTTATATCCAGCTACTTCACTGAAGCTGTTTATCAGGTTTAGGAGTTCTATGGTGGAATTTTTAGGGTCACTTATACATACTATCTTATCATCTGCAAATAGTGATATTTTTACTTCTTCCTTTCTGATTTGTATCCCCTTGATCTCTTTTTGTTGTTGAATTGTTCTGGCTAGGATTTCAAGTACTATATTGAATAAGTAGAGAGAAAGTGAGTAGCCTTGTCTAGTCCCAGATTTTAGTGGGATTGCTTCCAGCTTCTCTCCATTTACTTTGATGTTGGCTACTGGTTTGCTGTATATTGCTTTTATTATGTTTAGGTATGGGCCTTGAATTTCTGATCTTTCCATGACTTTTATCATGAAGGGGTGTTGGATTTTGTCAAATATTTTTTCAGCATCTAACAAGATGATCATGTGGTTTTTGTCTTTGAGTTTGTTTATATAGTGGATTAAGTTGATGGATTTCCATATATTAAACCATCCCTACATTCCTGGGATGAAGCCTACTTGGTCATGATGGATGATTGTTTTGGTGTGTTCTTGGATTCAGTTTGTGAGGATTTTATTGAGTATGTTTGCATCGATCTTCATAAGGGAAATTGGTCTGAAGTTCTCTTTCTTTTTTTTTCTTTTTTCTTTTTTTGGTTTTTCAATACTGGGTTTCTCTGTATAGCCCTGGCTGTCCTAGAACTCACTTTGTAGACCAGGCTGGCCTCGAACTCAGAAATCTGCCTGCCTCTGCCTCCCGAGTGCTGGGATTTTCTTTGTTGGATCTTTGTGTGGTTTAGGCATCAGAGTAATTGTGGCTTCATAGGACAAATTGGGTAGAGTACCTTCTGTTTCTATTTTGTGGAATAGTTTGAGGAGAGTTGGAATTAGGTCTTCTTTGAAGGTCTGATAGAACTCTGCACTAAACCCATCTAGTCCTGTGCTTTTTTGGTTGGGAGACTATTAATGACTGCTTCTATTTCTTCAGGGGAAATGGGACTGTTAAGATTGTTAATCTGATCCTAATTTTATTTTGGTACCTGGTATCTATCTAGGAAGGTGTCTACTTCATCCAGGTTTTCCAGTTTTGTTGAGTATAGGCTTTTGTAGTAGGATCTGATGATGTTTTGCATTTCCTCAGGTTCTGATTTTGTTAATTCGGATACTGTCCCTCTGCCCTCTAGTTAGTCTGGCTAAGGGTTTATCTATCTTGTTGATTTTCTCAAAGAACCAGCTCCTGGTATGGTTGATTCTTTGAATAGTTCTTTTTGTTTCCACTTGGTTGATTTCAGCCCTAAGTTTGATTATTTCTTGCCATCTACTCCTCTTGGGTGAATTTGTTTCCTTTCGTTCTATGGTTTCTAGGTGTGCTGTCAGACTGCTAGTGTATGGTCTCTCTAGTTTCTTTGTGGAGGCACTCAGGGCTATGAGTTTTCCTCTTAGGACTTCCTTCATTGTGTTCCAAAAGTTTGGGTATGTTGTGGCTTCATTTTCATAAAACTCTAGAAAATCTTTAATTTCTTTCTTTATTTCATCCTTGACCAAGGTATCATTGAGTAGAGTGTTGTTTAGTTTCCACGTGAATGTTGGCTTTCTATTATTTATGCTGTTAATGAAGATCAGCCTTGGTCCATAGTGATCTGATAGGATGCATGGGATAATTTCAATATTTTTGTATCTGTGGAGGCCTGTTTTGTGACCAATTATATGGTCAATTTTGGAGGAGGTACCACGAGGTACTGAGAAGAAGGTATATTCTTTTGTTTTAGGATAAAATGTTCTGTAGATATCTGTTAAATTCATTTGTTTCATAACTTCTGTTAGTGTCCATGTGTCTCTGTTTAGTTTCTGTTTACAGGATCTGCCCATTGGTGAGAGTGGGGTGTTTAAGTCTCCCACTATTATTGTGTGAGGTACAATGTGTGCTTTGAGCTTTACTAAAGTTTCTTTAATGAATGTGACTGCCCCTGCATTTGGAGTTTATATATTTAGAATTGAGAGTTCAACTTGGTAGATTTTACCTTTAATGAGTGTGAAGTGCCCATCCTTGTCTTTTTTGATAACTTTGGGTTGGAAGTCAATTTTATTCGATATTAGAATAGCTACTCCAGCTTGTTCTTCTGACCATTTGCTTAGAAATTTGTTTTCCAGCCTTTCACTCTAAGGTAGTCTTTTTCCCTGAGGTGGGTTTCCTGTATACAGAAAAATGTTGGGTCCTGTTTGTGTAGCCAGTCTGTTAGCCCATGTCTTTTATTGGGGAATTGAGTCCATTGATGTTAAGAGAAATCAAAGAAAAGTAATTTTTGCTTCCTGTCATCTTTTTTGTTAAATTTAGGAATCTGTTCTTGTGTCTGTCTTCTTTTAGTTTTATTATAGGATTACTTTCTTGCTTTTTCTAGGGTGTAGTTTCCATCCTTGTGTTGGTGTTTTCCCTTTATTATCCTTTGAAGGGCTGGATTCATGGAAAGATATTGTGTGAATTTGGTTTTGTCATGCAATACTTTGGTTTCTCCATCTATAGTAATCGAGAGTTTTGCTGGATATAGTAGCCTGGGCTGGAATTGTGCTCTCTTAGTGTCTGTATAACATCTGTCCAAGATCTTCTAGCTTTCATAGTCTCTGGTGAGAAGTCTCGAGTAATTCTAAAAGGCCTGCCTTTATATGTTACTTGACCTTTTTCCCTTACTGATTTTAAATTTTTTTCTTTATTTAGTGCATTTGTTGTTCTGATTATTATGTGTCTGGAGGAATTTCTTTTCTGCTTCAGTCTATTTGGAGTTCTGTAAGTTTCTTGTATGTTCACGGGCATCTCTTTCTTTAGGTATGGAATGTTTTCTTCTATAATTTTGTTGTAGATATTTTTCTGGCCCTTTAAGTTGAAAATCTTCATTCTCATCTACTCCTATTATCCATAGGTTTGTTCTTCTCATTGTGTCCTGGATTTCCTGGTTGTTTTCAGTTAGGATATTTTTGCATTTTGCATTTTCTTTGATTGTTGTGCCCGTGTTCTCTATGAAATCTTCTGCACCTGAGATTCTCTCTTCCATCTCTTGTATTCTGTTGCTGATGCTTGTATCTATGGTTCCTGATTTCTTTCTTAGGATATCTATCTCCAGAGTTGTCTTCCTTTGAGTTTTCTTCATCAATTCCATTGCCTGTTTGGTTGTGTTTTCCTGTAATTCTTTAAGGGATTTTTGTGTTCTACCTGTTTAGCAGTGTTTGCCTATAGTTCTTTAAGGACTTCTACCTGTTTAGAAGTGTTCTCCTATGATTCCTTGAGGGATTTTTGTGTTTCCTCTTTAAGGGCTTCTCCTTGTTTAGCAGTATTCTCCTGTAATTCCTTGAAGGATTTTTGTACTTCCTCTTTAAGGTCTTCTACCTGTTTAGCGGTGTTCTCCTGTATTTCTTTAAGTGAGTTATCAATTCCCTTCTTAAAAATCTTCTACCACCATCATGAGATATGAATTTAAATCCATGTCTTGCTTTTTAGGTGTGTTGGGGTATCCAGGACTCACTGTGGTGGGCGTACTGGGTTCTGATGATGCCTAGTGTTCTTGGTTTCTGTTAGAAAGATTCTTTTTTTTTTTAATGGTTTTTTCGAGACAGGGTTTCTCTGTATAGCCTTGGCTGTCCTGGAACTAACTTTGTAGACCAGGCTGGCCTCGAACTCAGAAATCTGCCTGCCTCTGCCTCCCGAGTGCTGGGGTTAAAGGCGTGCGCCACCACACCTGGCTGTTAGAAAGATTCTTACATTTGCCTTTCGCATCTGGAAATCTCTGATGTTAATGTTCAAGCTGTCTCTGGTTGGAGCTTGATCCTCCTGTGTTTCTGTTAGTCTGTGTCAACAATCCTGGGAGTTCAACTCTCATCTGAGTTCCAGTGGTCAGAGCACTCTCTGCAGGCGAGCTCTTCTCTTGGAGGGCAGGTGTCCAGCAGTCTGGAGCTCTGATCCATCTCCTGAATTCTGAGGTCACAACCCTCCCTGAAGGCCGACTCTCCTCTAGCAAGGAATGTGCCCAGGGATCTAGGTCTTAGCCCCACCTCCTGGCTGAGGATGAAGGCCCAACAGGACCCTGACCAAGAAGCTCTGTTGCTTCTATCACCCACATGCTCTCAGGTGATCAGGAGGTCCTGAGTGTGCTAGAGATCCTGCAGCAATGAGAGTCTTCTGGTGCCCTAGATGCCCTCGGCCGGGTTCATGCAGAAGATGGCAGGGCTGGCCCCAACCTGAATGGATCCCAGCATCTGGTTCATGCAGAAGATGGCAGGGCTGGCCCCAACCTGAATGGATCCCAGCATCTGGTTGGGCGGAGTTCCTTTGTCCATGTTCCTGCCAGCACAAGACCCTCCGCGATTCTTGAAGCTGATGTTGTGTTCCACTCACCCGTGATCCCAAGGTGCACGAAGAGCACTCTGGAGCCCTTAGCAGCCTCTGCTGGGCTCAGAAGGAAGATGGCCATCCTCAATCCTTTTGAGGTCATATGTGCATTGATTCTGCTGGTTTTTTCTGGAAGGCCCTGGTTTTTTGGTGTCTTCCACCCCTCTGGCTTTACACTCTTTCTGCCTTTTCTTCTGCAGTGTTTCCTGGGCCCTGAAGGGAGGAGTTCAATGGAGACATCCTATTTAGGTCTCTCACTCTCTGAACATTACCTGGCTGTGGGTCTCTGTATTTGTTCCTTTCTGCTGCAGGAGGAGGATTCTCTAATGATGGATGAGCAGGGCACTGATCTATAAATACAGTGGGATGTCATTAGGAGTCATTTTGTCACTATGTCCCTTTAGCAGAACAGTAGTATTTGCTTTCCCCTTAGGTTCCTGGCCTATGTAGTTTGAGTTCTTGGCCACCTGAGTGGTGTCAAGGATGGGTTCCACCTATGGAACGGGCCTTAGATCCAATCAGATATTTGTTAGTTGTTCTCACAGGTTTTGCCACTATTGCTCCCGAGCATCTGGCAGGCAGGTTGTCATTGTAAACTGAAGGGTTTGTACCTGGGTCGGTGTTTACCTTTCTCCTTTGGTAGCAATCAAGGTATCTTCCAGTACTGTGAACACTAGTGAGTAAAGACTCAAGCTAGGCACCTGTTTGACTTATCCACGTTCAGTGACTTATGCGGCGATTGTCTTCAGCAACAGGCCTTTGCCTTCTGTTTGTGGAGAGGAACCAAGAGTCTTCACAATAGCCTGGTTTGTTTGGGGCTCCCATAGGGGCCCTTCTGATACTGGAGTTTCACTTGGTGATGAGAGATGTCCAATTGAAACTCTGTATTCCCCATTATTTGGGGGATTTATTTATATTGCCTTAATATACATGTATATCACTTAGGAAGCTTCATCTGGTTTGGGTTTACATACAATCAGTCACATGGCCCTCAATCATAGCTGTCCCTCTACACACTCCCTCTTTTATTCCCTTTTCTCTGCCCCTCTTCCATTTGTTCCTTCCATTTCAGCCCCTCCCCACACTTTATCCATGTATAGCTCTATTCTATTTCCCCTTCCTAGGCAGAGTCATCCCTGTAGCCTAGTCCCTTAGTTTATACCTAACCTCTGTGGTTATATAGATTGTATCTTCCTTATTGAAGACTTAACAGCTGACATTCACATATAAGTGAATGAATACCTACCATAATTGTATTTCTGCGTCTTTGTTACCTTATTCGGGGTGATTTTTTTTCCCTAGCTCCAACCACTTACCTGCGTATTTTTTTTTTCAGTTCCAAAGTCTTTATTGTTTATAGTTTTAGGAAAGGTGATCCATTCACTCAGTTAAATAAAAAGCTGTGTCCAGGAACCCATCAGTAATGCTGAAAAGGATCATAGTTTATGTACTTCTATTTATAGATCCAGCCATGGGCACAGGACTTAGAGTCGATCAGTTCTTCAGGCTTAAAGTATAGACTGACTACTTCTCAATACTTTCCACCAAATCACTGCCATAAATATTGTTCCTGTCTGCTTGGATGCAGAAATCTCCTCAGATGATGCCTGGCTTAGAATCAGCTGGACTGGTCTCTCCCAGCACCATCCAGCCTGTCTTCACTACATTAAGCCTCTCCCAGACCATGGCCATCACAGGTGCTGAGTTCATGTACTTCACCAGCCCTGGGAAGAAAGGAAAGTCTATCAGATCAATATAGTGATGCTTCAGGTATTCTTCAGATGCCTGAAGGAACTTCATGGCCACCAGGAGGAAACCCTCCTACTCAAGGTGCTTGATGATACCACCCATCAGGCTGCACTGCACACCATCTGGCTTTATGGCAATGAACGTATACTCAAGGCTGGTCATGGTTCGAAAGCCAGTGGGTCAGCAGGTGTCTGTGATAAGCATAAGCAATGGGAAACTCACCTATAAATTTCAATATTTCATTTTAAGTGGCTGAGTAATATTCCATATATAAATGTACCATATTTTGCTTATCTACTCATCTATTGAAGGACATCTAAGCTCTTTCTAATCTCCAGATCTTATGAACAGAGCAGTCATAAACTTGGTTGAGGAAGTATCTATCTCTGTGGTAGGATGTAGCATCCTTCTGGGTATATGTCCAAGAGTGGTATAGATGGATCTTGAGGTAGATCTATTCCCAGCTTCCTGGGGGAATAATGACACTGATTTCCATAATGGCTGTACAAGTTTGTATTTCCAGCTGCAACAGATGAGTGTGGCCTTGACTCAACATCCTTGCCAAGTATGCATGGTAACTTGTTTTATTGTTCTTGGCCATTCTGACAAGTAGAAAATGAAATCTCAAAGTAGTTTTGATTTGCATTTCCCTGAAAAGTAAGAACCTTGAACATTTCTTTAGGTGTATCTCAGCCATTTGAGTTTTCTCTTCTGAGAATTGTCTGTTTAGATCTATAACATCCCCCTTCCTTTTACAATAGATTAATCTATTTTCCTAATACCAAATATTTTGAGATCTTTATATTTTTTGGATATTAAGTCTATAATAACCATATCTGTTCAAATAGCACAGTCTGTGTCTTTTTATTGGGAAATTAAGACAGTTGATAATTAAGGACCATGAGCATAATCATAACAGCTAACTTAAAGTCCTCGTTTTGTGCTTCAGCTATATTCAGTTTCTTGGAGCCTACTGTAGCAGGGTTGCTGGGTTCTAGTGGAGACATGTTCTGGCTGTTATTGTGTTTTTATGCTGGCATCTAGGCATCTGGGTTTGGGATGGTTATAATTCTATGTGCTGGTGTCAGTTCTTATCTTTTTTGAGTGGTACTCCATTCCATGGTTTCTGTTGCCCTCTCTGATTTTTAGAAGAACGTCATGTGGTCTTGCCTGGTAGGAAATGCTTCTGAGATCCTGCCAGTTGTGGGTACTGGGGTCCTAGGCAGAATGTGTGTTTTAGTTAGTGATGTGTTAGAATGGCGGGTCGCACCCCAACAGCACTCTAGGCCAAAGCAGTTCCACATGGGAGAGGTTTTACTGGGAGGGAGAGACAAGGTAGTGGCAGAAAGAGAAGAGGGGGAGAGAGAGAGTGGGGAAGGGATGTTGTTCTTATTTATATGGAAAATGGCATAACACAGGTAAAGGTGGGAGGTGAGCCAAGTATATGCTGGGAATATGGTGCTGTTGTATTGGCAACTGGTCTGCAGGTCGCAGGTTGTGCTGTCGCCTATGTGATGTCATAGCTTTGGGATGTCCTGATGCCAACAGTTAGGATTTCTATTGCTCTAATATAACACCATGGCCAAAAACAACCTTGGGAGAAAGGCTTACACGTCTAAATCACTGTTTATTATTTAAAGAATTAAGGGCAGGAACTCAAACGGGAGGGAACCTGGAGGCAGCAGTTGATACAGAGGTGAAGGAAGAGTGCAGGACCAGCTCTCCTGCTCTCATGACCCCATTGGGGCCAGCTCTCCTGCCTGCCACAGCAGAGGGGATGGAATCTCTCCCTCATTTACTCTACAGCACAGTAGACAAGAGGCAGGGCCCACTTCCCTATGCTCATGACCTCAGTGCCTTCTGACAGGCAAACAGGGCCAGCTCTACAGTGCTTCCTGGGCTACTGTGCTTTCTGGGTGATCTATGGCCCCACTCTCCAGAGTACTGCAGCTGGCTAAGAGTGGGGGCAGCTCTCCTATTCTTGTATTCCCAGGGCCAGCCCTCTCAAGATACCTAGACAAGGTATGGGGCCAGTTCTGCACAGCCCTCAGACATCAACATGTCCCCAGATGGCAGTCCAGACCAGGGACATCTGCCTGGCCTTTGGTAGTAACAGACATTGCCCTGGTGACAACACAGGCTAGGTTCTAGGTGGCATCACTGACTATTCACATCAGGCTGTTCCTCACTACCCTCAAGTCTCTAGTTCTGCCTCTCTTCATTATGCCCACATTCTTCTGTTTCTCTTTCTCTTCCATTTCTCTACCACTCACTTGTTCTTCTTAAAGGCACTTGGGGTCTCTGAGTGTCTGGGGCCATCTCAGGAGTGCTATGCCCATCTGTACATTATGGCACATGATAAATTATGTGCACTATGGCACAGAGGTCATCTTGGCATGTTCTGCTATGGGTTGAGTGGTATACTGGACTGGTGGTAATCTCAGCCTAGCTCCCTGTCTGCCTTATGGTGCCAGACTGATGGTCATCTTGGACTTGCTTCTCACCCCCCAAGCTCCCAGAGATCATTAGGCTACTGATGTATTCAGATGTTCACAGGTCAGAACACTGAACATAGATAGTTTCTCTCCTCTCTGCCACCTACTGATGCACATGTGACACAGCAGCCACACCTGCAGTACTTCTGGGGCAGTCCTGATCATTATCTTTGGGGGAAACCATTCAGTCTTTTGCTATTAAGTATGAATTCAGCTTCAATGACCTTGAAGAACTTGAGGAAGTTTCCTTCCACTTCAAGCTTATTGAATGTTGTATTATAAGGGTGTTGAAGTTTTCTCTGAGGTCTATTAATCTGGCTGTGTTTTATTCCTGTTTTACTAATGTGGCATATTTCATTTTTGGCCTTCATGTTCTAAATCAAACTAGTATTTCTGGGACAAGTTTCCTTTGGTCTTGGTGTAAATCCTTTTCATACATTGCTGGATTGTTTTGTAGTATTTGTTTTTGAAGATTTCAATCTATATATTGTTTTTTTATAAATTTGTACAATTTCCTTCAGTTTCAGTAATAAAGTTGAACAGTTGGATTGAAGACTCCATGGTACATTAAGACTGAAGCATCGACTGTGGAGCATTGGACAGAAATGTCTATCTAACACTTCTTGTGGAATATAAGGTTTTCCAGGAATACATATATTGTATAACAGCAAATACGTTTATGTTTAATGAGCATCTACTATATTGAGCCATATGAAATTATAATTTGTGTAGGTCAAGTATATCCAGATATTAACACCTGAACATGTCAACACAATCCAGTTTGACAATGATGTGACATGAGTAAAGTGTAGGTTGTATTCTCAGGAGCTCTACATTCAAAGGGAAGACAGTTGTACACCTACACATGTACATACAGATAAATCACATGGGTGCAACACACACACACACATGTACACACACACACACATGAATGCACAAACACAGACAAATCTTTGGTGTCAATGAATGTTACCGCTATTATTGAGGTATGAACTGAGCACTTCAGGAACTCAGAACAACGTGTGATTAGTTTTTATCTGTGGGGTGGGGGCAAAGAGCTGATAGACAGAGAGGCGTCCAGAGAAGTGTCTGTGTTCTGAATGTTGTCCTAAAAGCTGCACTTAATAGGATATAAAGGATTCCATCATGTAAAGAGGGCATTTCCAGAATCTTCTTTGTGTATGTGGGATTGAGACGGAACTTGAAGCAAGATGTTACATTATTTCCTTTCCATGGCATTGTAACAGAGAGGGTTGGAAATAGGTTCTTGCGAGTACAGGATTTAAAAAATGAAATCAGCCCACCTCTTCTGATTCTGTAGTTGAAAACAGAGGAACTGTGGTCTACTGAAGGTCACCAAGATAAATAGGACAGAACTTCTTGCCTCGTCAATGTGATGAAGCTGGATAATGAGAAGGTAAGGAACTGTGATGTTTTGTATCCCTCTACTTCTAGAATAAGAACTGAATTCCTGTCAGTTGCATGCATGCCACACCTGTCTCAGGGATTCTAAAAGCCTTTAAGGAAAACATAAAACATCTGCTTTGGATAGAAATGACCCACAATTCTAGCGGTGATCCTTTCTCATGTTATCCCCTTCATCCAGTATTTATCAGTGTGACATACAGGTATTGGGACTAGATTGTTGTAGGACTTTTGGAGGTGGTATAAATGAACCTTAGTTCACCCCAGTTAGGGCACCAGTCAGTGGACAAAGAAATAGGCCCACCAGGTCTAACAGTACATCAGTGAGTTTATCTGAGTCACTTGCAAGAGTACTGGTGAGGGGTTACTTAGAGGAACTTGGGGTGCTCAAAAGCAGCTTCATCATTGAAATCCCCATTCGAGTTAAATAGTCCATGAAAGTGCGTCTCAAGAGCACTGTCCAAATTGCAGGCGGCCCTGCTGGTCATAGAACCTCTTCTCTCAAGCAGTTAACTCTGTGTGTATAGCTTGGCCTTGTGACTCTTGTAACCTTCAGCAGCTTCCTGAAGCCTGTAGGCTTTGTCTGTTTCCTGAGTCTTCTGAATGTCCCTCTTGCCCAGGGAGAATGTTTCAATCTAGAAGTAATAGGTACACAATACCCACCATTGTAGATTGTAGTGCAAATCAGACCCTTGGACTGTCAATGGCGCCTTTCTGTCACTATGACAACCCAAAATGTTTTCCACATTCCTAGATAACGCCTGTGAGGGTTATCGTTTCTTATAGAAAACATAAAGGTGACTGGCACCAGTCATTGCTCTGTTGAGTGATGTCAGCTGCTCACTAAAGCACTCTGGGCTCTGTTGCTATCTTTGACTCATTGTCACTATAGTGAGTATTTATTTTTAATATTTTAAATATACTTGGACAATTTAATGTATATAAAATATGTAATGCATGATATACAATGTATATGTGATATGTAATATGTGATATGTGATATATAATGTGTAATTGTGTAATGCGCAACATGCACAGTAATGTGCAACATGTAATATGTAACATATATATTACCATGTACAAGATACCATATATATGGTATCTTATAATATATAATCTTATAATAAATAATCTATATTATATGTAATATATAATGTAATGTATAATATATGTGTATATGTGTGTATATGTATATATATTCATATGTGTTTATATATATATTTGGTATCTTGGTCCTGTCCCTCCATCCCTCCAGAACTTTCCCCTTCCACTTCCCTCAGAGCTTCCTAAAACATACCTTTCAACTTCCATTTCTTTGCTTTTTTACAAATTTTAAATATAACTCACTGAGTCTAATCACTGCTGCCTTCATGAACATGGACAACCTACCAGAGGGTACATTCCCAAAGAAAAGTTTACTCCTTCTCCCAGTGGCCATCCATTCCCAATAGTTCCTCAGCTTGCAGTAGAAACTCACAAGTTCTCCCTCCTTCTGTGCTGGAGTCACTGGCAGACTTGTCTTCATTGGTGTGGGCCTTGGCCATAGCTACTGCGAGGTCACAAGTGTAGCAGCCATGTGCTATCCAGAAGACAGTGCTGAGATTACAGGCGTGGACAACCAACCCAAGAATGATTGTAATAATTTAAAAGAAGTACAGTAAAGAAACAAACTCAAACCACTCGCCTCATTGAAACCTCATGATCTCTACAGCAAAGATCAAATGTATGTTATTAGACAAAGATGCCATGGTTAGTCTTATTATCATTAGAAATGTAACATATCTGAAACAATATTTTATTTATTTGATTTTAACATAAATCTGGGGAGCCGAATAAAAACATAATTGTAATAATCACTTAATTTCAGACTAGCGGCTGTGAGGAAATCGCTCCTTATAGTATCTGGGAAGCATATGAGTTTTTGGTTAAATAACATTTCTGTTTGTCAGCTACTACATCAATCCACAGTCTGAACTTCTTAGCTCATTCATGGCAGTGTGATCATTCCCCTTTCAAAGGTGAGGAGGCAGAGGGACCAGGGTAGTTGCATCTCTTGCCTATGGTCATCCTACCAGGAAGAGGTAGAATCAATCTTCAAAACGAGGCTCCAAGACTGAGCCTTACGCGGGAAGGAAAGGTTCATTTTGATTCACAGTAATCTTTTAATCACAAAACACTTTGATGGTCCCACTTAAGAAGGTATGTATCGGGGCAACACTTAAGGTGG
>LR750645.1:139907-208397 GCA_902729485.2 Mus minutoides
GCCTAGTTGGCCATCATTGGGAGGAGAGGCCCTTTGGTCATACAGACTCTATATGCCCCAGAACAGGGGAATGCCAGGGCCATCACGTGGGAGGGGGTGGGTAGGGGAGCAGGGCGGGGACGCGGGAGGGTAAGGGAAAATTTCTGGATAACATGTGAAATGTAAATGAAGAAAATATCTAATAAAGAGAGGAAAAAATTAAAAAAAAAAAAAAAGAATCAGAGTATATGGGCTGGAGAGATGGTTCAGCCGTCAAAGGCTAGGCTCACAACCAAAAATATAAGGAATCAGGGTATGGGTGTTACTGGGGGCTGGTGGGTTTGGTCTGGTCATCTTGACCTTGGCTGCCACATGGATAGTTTCTCTCATGGATGCTTGCTCTACACCTAACATTTTCCTTTCTTTCTCCCTTCCTTAACCATCTCCATTTAACCTCTCCCTCCCGGGTACTCTTTTCCTCCCTGATTTATTTTCAGCCTTGACCCTTCTCTATAATAGTAGTCTCCATAAGCACTAGAATCTTTGGCTCTGGGAAGATTCCCAAGCCTCGGGCTCTGCAGCCAAGGCTCTTCTCTTGCCCTGAGCCGAGTAGTAGCTAGAGAGAGCTGTTCTAAGACAAGGCTAGCAGCCTGGGCTTTGAGCATGGCTTTCTCCTGTGTTGTTAGATTGGGGCATCTTCTCCCCTGCACTCCTATAGCTGATCATTTCCTATTTGTTAAGTCAGAGCCCTCATGAAATTGTCCTTGGAGTTCCTCACAGACACAGCCAGAGGTGTGCTCCACTAATCTTCTGGACATCCAGTCATCCAATCTCCACTGATCCAATCAAGTTGGCAAGATTATCAGTCATGGCTCATCTCTTTTTCTGCTCAGCTGCCAGGTGTTAGTGAATACTCTAAGGCCAGGCATGAAGCATGTCAGAGTAAAGACATGGAAGGAGCCTGGGCCAAAAAACAGAACAAAACAAAAACCAAAAAACAAAAATCCAAAACAAACAAACAAAAAGTCTAAAACTAAAAACCAAACTAAACCAAACCAAACCAAACCTTCACAAGATGTCCTGATTATAACTTGACTATAACATGAGAGAATAATTAACTTAGATATGACACTAGTTAAGTAGAACTGTATGTCATCATTATATTCAGACACTGTTCTACCAATGGGACCTTTGTCTACTCTGAGTTCTATTGGTGGTTTTGGTTCTATTGCTGGCTACCATCTCTTTGTTGCTCTTTTATACTTTTTCAACTCAACCCAAACACAGCTCACCTTTCTTCTCCTGGTCATTCACTCCAATGGCCATGGCTGTGATACCCTGGGTGAAGGGCCTATGTTAATGGCGAAAATTAGGTTAACCCCCAGAGATAACAGAAATGAAAGCTAGAGACTCCAGAACACCGTTGAGCTCCTGGTTCCTGCTCTTTGTAATTTTCTTATGTTGCCCACTAAACTGCTCTTTTGGGACGTGGCTCATTGAGTTCAATATCTTCCTCCAGTTTGAGTTACCACTTCTTCCTAGCTCCCACTACAATAACAAATCCCCTGTGCTTTCATCTCCACAGAATATTTGCTGTATTTCATTTTTTAATTACTGGACACCAGTGAGTTATACAGTATAAAAATCCCAGTGGCTTTTAGTTTGCTTGCTTTTCAGTGCTGCAGATTGAATGCTGAGGGCCCTGAACACTGAATGGCCAAGCTGCGTCCTCCACTCTCTAAACAATTCTTATTTCGGAGAGGATTTCTAGAGTTACACTGGTGGGTCTTTGAATTCGTGAACCTTCTATCCTAACTTCTCAAGTAGCAGAGAGTATAGACGTCTACCATAGTCCTGGCTCCAGCCATGGTTTTAACCAGATGGGAGATGGGGTCAGTTTTCCTTTTAGGGTGTTCACCACTGGTGACTAGGATGCAAAGCTGAATCAATATGGATACTGATCTGCATCCTCATCCTTTTCAAAGGAAATAGAACCTCCTATACCCCAGGCTTCCTGCTCCTACTCTCCAGGATTCCTAATACTCAGATTCTCGGTCCACAGAGCTCCTAGTACTCACACTCTCGCTCCCCAGGGCTGCTAATACTCAGATCCCTCACTTCCCAGGAGTCCAAATTATTCAAAACACATCTGCTGTTCTGGTTCAGAGAACTGTATTAGCAAGACCTTGATGTTAGATGAGAGGCTTGGGAGTAAGAGCGCGGGTTGGTGTGTGTGGGGGGGTGAATTTCAGAGGAAGACTCTGCGTGGGACTCAGGTCAGCCAAGGTTAATGATGCAGGAAGCTCAAGGAAGTGACTCACTCGCCTTTACATGGCTTTTACATTTATTCTTGTTTTTTAATGTTATGTGTGGGGGTGTTTTGCCTACCTGTATGTTTGTGTATCATGTGGATATGAGGTGTCCACAGAGCCAGAGTAGGGCATCAGATCTCATGGAATGAGAGATAAAGACAGTAGTGAGCTGCCCTGTAGGTGCTGGAAAATGAACCCAGGTTATCTGGAAATGTAGCCATGACCTTAACTGTTGAGCCATCTCTCCACCCATTTTTAAAAATTTTTTTTTTATTAATCACATGACTTTTAAAGGAAGCCAAACATTTGAAAGAGGATTAGATAAGCCTGAGTTTCATGACATGTCAGAGGCTTTAATAATGACAGCATCTATAAAGAATTGCAGTATTGGTATCTCAAAAAATGGTAGGTACGCTTCCTTTTTTCAAATAATTATAATTATTGCCAGCTAACACAGTGGGCTCATGAAATCCTAGCCACAGCTCTGTGAAGCAGGAAGCAGGGTCATTCCAACTTCAGGTCATAAATGTGAGTCCTGGCTGCAATCTTGAGTCATGAGAGGAGATAAAGAGAGGGATCATGGATAATTCCACTTTATAGGTGTAAGTAGAGGGTCAGTAAAGAAACCACTGAAATAATCTCTCCATGTTTGGGGAGAGAGAGAGAGAGAGAGAGAGAGAGAGAGAGAGAGAGAGAGAGAGAGAGAGAGAAAGGCCAGAGACATCTGAAGTGTTTTAATTATAGATGGGAGAAAGAACAGAGGCATCTGGAAGAATCCGGAGTAGAGAAAGAAGTAGATTGAGCATGGCCAGCAGACTGGATATGGCCATGGCTGTCTGTGAGAGAAGGGAGAGTAGCATGGGATAGAGAACAGAGAGAGTGTAATAAGAATAGCAGCAGCCCAGAACAATGAGATTAGCTGGGTTATAAGGAGAGTGAGTCTCTGATGGGAAGGAAGGACCAGGAGACTGGCATGGAGCCTCTGAATTGTATAACAAGCACTTCTGAGTAAGGACTGAAGGAGCCTGGGGAATAGCATGGACCTTAATATGATGATAGGCACCATTTGCCCCTTTGCCAGATGTAAGGGAAATGATTCCTTTGGCAGACTGGAACAGGTTCTCAAGTTCCTGAAGAATACTGGCTGTTATCTAACCACCTGAATCCTTCTATAGCCCAGCTTGAGCTTAATTTCTGGATTTATATAGACTGGTTTTTGGAGTCTGGGAATTAGAGTTTCCTTTGGACCCAACAATCCAGCCTTTTGTTGATAAAGGATAACATTAACCTTTGACCATGTCAACTCCAGGAGGAAGTAGTTGTTGAGACTCAAGGAAGGTTGGGATGCAGGTCGGAGGGCAGGGAAGGTAGGGTATTTAGGCAATGACAGAAGCATCTGGTTTGCTCACTCAGCCTGAAGAGGTTGGGTGCAATCACATTGTTGGATTTGGGGACAAAGCTGAGAAAATCCACTTCAGAGGCAGAAATTTGAAATGAAAGCCTTATTTTCTGTGTTCAGGATCTAAACAGAGTCCCTGAAGGAAGACTTTTCATTTTTAAAGGATGGGAACACAAAGTGAGGGGAACAGGGTGGGCTGTTACATTAACCAATCATATTCTGATACAAAGAGATTAATCACAGAAGTTGTCCCTACATATCTTGTAGGTAGGACATGTTTAGGGTTGAAGGTTTGTGGGTGGGTTGCTGTCCTTGTTGCTTCACTGAGAGTCCTGTCTGAGTGCAGGAAGTGGCCACTTCTGGATTCATATCCCCAACTCCTAGGAGTCTCAGCTAGAGTCAGCTCCATAGACCCCCTGGGGTATCCCCTCATCTAGGTCTCTGGAAAGTTCTAGAATTTGCCTTCGCCACCCACTGCTGATTCTCTTTTGTCCCCCCTGTTCTCCTTATACCTGATCCTCCCCCACACCTACCTGGCTCCTTTTCCCATCCCATCTCCCACCCAGTTATCTCCTTTCATCCACCTCTGATATCTATTTTCTTTCTCCTTCTGAGAAACATTCAAACATTCTCCCTTGGGCCCTCCTTGTTATTTAACTTCTTGGGGTCTGATGATTATAGAGTGGTTATCTTGTACTTTATGGCTAATTTCCACTTATAAGTGAGAACATATTATGCATGTCATTTTAGGTCTGAGTTAACTCACTCAGGATGATATTTTCTAATTTCATCCATTTGCCTTTGAAATCCATGATGTTCTTGTTTTTAATGGAAGAGTAGTATTCCATTGTGTAAATGAAACACATTTTTTTTAAACCAATTCTTCAGTTGAGGGACATCTTGATTGTTTCCAGTTTCTGGCTATTATGAATAAAGTTGCTACGAACATAGTTGAGCAAGTGTCCTTCTGGTATGCTGTAGCATCTTTTTGGTATATGCCCAGGAGCTGTTTAGCTGGGTCTTTAGGTAGAACTATTCCCACTTTTCTGAGAAGCCACTAAAGTGATTTCCAGAGTGATTATACAAGTCTGCACTCTCACCAGCAACGAAGTAGCATTCTCCTTGTCCCATAACTGCTCCAGCATATGATGCTTCTTGAGTTTTTGATCTTAGCTATTCTGACAGGTATAAAATAGAATCTCAGAATCATTTTGATTTGCATTTGCCTGATGACTAAGAAAGGTGAACATTCCTTTAAGTGCTTCTCTCCCATTCAAGAGTCATCTGTTGAAAATTCTGTTTAGCTATGAACCCAATTTTTACTTGGGTTATTTGGTTTGTTGGAGTTTAACTTCTTGAGTTCTTTCTATAGTTTGGATATTAGCCCCCTGTCAGATGTAAGGTTGGTGAAAATATTTTCCAAATCTGTAGGCTGTTGTTTTGTCCTAATGACAGTGTCCTTGGCCTTATAGAAGTTTTTCAGTTTCATGTGGCCCCATTGATTAATTGTTGACCTTAGTGCCTGTGCCATTGGTGTTCTGTACAGGAGGAAGTTGCCTCCTGTACTGGTGAGTTCAAGGCTATTCCCCCCTTTCTTTTCTATTAAATTTAGTGTATCTGGTTTTATGTTGAGGTCTTTATCCATTTGGACTTGAGTTTTGTGCAGGGTGATAAATATGGGTCTATTTGCATTATTCTGTATGCAGACATCAAGTTAGATCAGCACCATTTGTTGAAGATGCTTTCCTTTTTCCAATGTATGGTTTTGGCTTCTTTGTCAAAAAACAAGTGTCCGTAGGTATATGGGTTTATTTCTGGATCTTTGATTTGACTTATTGATCAATTTGTTTGTTTCTATACAAATACCACAGAGTTTTATTACTATTGTTTTGTAGTACAGCTTGAAATCAGGGATGGTAATACCTGCAGAAGTTCTTTTTATAATAAAAGATTGTTTTAGCTATCCTGGGATTTTTTTGTTTTGTTTTGTTTTCCATTATGAACTTGAGAATTGTTCTTTAAAGATCTGTAAAGAATTGTGTTGGAATTTTGATGGGAATTACCTTGAATCTGTAGATTGCTTTTAGTAAGAGGGCCATTTTTACTATGTCAATCCTACTAATCCAGGAGCATGGGAAATATTTCAATCTTCTGATATCTTTCTCAGTTTCCTTCTTTGGAGACCTAAAGTTTTTGTCATATAGGTCTTTCACTTGCTTGGTTAGAGTTACAAGATATTTTATATTATTTGTGGGTACTGTGAAAAGTACTGTCTCCCTAACTTCTTTTACATCCAGTTTATCACTTGTATAAAGGAGGGCTACTGATTTCTTTGAGTTAATTTTATATCCAGCCACTTTGCTAAAGCAAGTCTCCAAGGATGCACGATGAGCTGAGGCCCAGGGACTGGAGGGCAGGCCCAGGATTGCAATTAGAGGTGTGGATCTGAAGATGGAGAGCAGAGGGGATAATGTGGACTTCATTGTTGCTTGGTTTGCAACCATCCCACAAGGCAGGGGATTGGGGCAGAGCATATCTTACCTGGTTGTCCCAGGTGGCAGCAGGCCTCCAGGGAAGAAAGCTGAGCTGTGACCAGGAGAGTAGCATTCAGATCCAGGATTGCACGTAAAGGTAGGAAGCAAAAGTTGGAGCACAGAGGGGACAGGGAAGGTCCCATGGCTGCTGGGCTTGTGGGTGGCCCAGTAGGCAGGAGATTGGGGTGTGGGTATTTCTCACCTTGTTGTCTCCAGTGGTAGCAGACCTCCAAGGAGGCAGGCTGAGCTGGGTCTCAGGGAGTGAGGGTAGATCCAGGATTGCAGGAAGAACAGACCAGAAGACAGAGCACAGAGAGGATGTGGCAGATCTCTGCCTACTGCGATTGTTGGGAGCCCAGTATCAATCATTTTTGTTACAAATTTTAAGTTAACGTTTGTTATAGATTTTTAAACCACATCTAAAACACTTATAAATTTTGAGATAACAGAAAGTTTACACAATGGTCTTAAGAGATTCTTTTGAGAGCCGAGAGCACAGAAGGCTTAGAGATAAGATATTGTTGAGCATGGAGAGTCGAGAAAGCTTAGAGATAAGAGATTTGGGGATCATTTGCTCATGCAGTGACAGAAGTTGTTACAACCTATGAGATATTGAAAACTGAGTGTGCCATCTTTGGCCATTGAGCTATACTGAGGCCAAGCTGTTTGTAATAAAACAGCAAGCCTTTAAAGAAATCTTTGAGTTCAAGGAAGGAAAGAGTGGAAGAGCCCATATCTCAGGCTCCAGCAGGCAGGGAAGGGGACAGAACAAGGTCTAGGACAGAGCTGAGAGACAGATGGGAGCAAGCCAGGAGATAGGAGAGACTTATGAAAATGGGTTAAAGACAAAATCTTGCCAGAGCTAAGATTCCTGTACAAAGAGAGAGACAGTAAGTGTCTTAGCTAAGAGATGTCCTGAAACACAGTGGAGAAGCATACAGCAAGCAGATTCCAACAAGCCAACAAGAGATGACTTCTCCATATGATGGACACCCAGGAGGGAAGAGCAGGCTCCTGGATCCAGAGACACTGAGGCCGGAGGACACTTACTGAGTGGGTGAGAAGATGAATGATTAGAACAGGTGGCAAAGAAGTGACTGAAGAAGCAGAACTCTGAAATTTGGAGTTGAATACTGTGGGCGACAGAAGCCAGAAGAAACAAATGATCCATGCCTTAGGAGAGTCACATCCTCAGCTTGGTTTGATTAGGAAAGGGCACAAGCCCCTAGGAAAAGGGTCCATTTGTGCCCTCCCAAGTGTTCTGCACTAGATATATACCAGAGTTTTAACACCAGATATATAAATTGTTGACATGATTGTTCCATTATGTGGAAAGGTCTTATGTAGATGGGAAAGAAAGAGAACAACCAGGGGTATCTGGAAGAGTCCATAGCAGAGAAAGAAAGTAGATTGAAGATGGCCAGCAGACTAGACATGGCTGTCTGTGGATCTGTGAGAGAGGGGGGAAGAGTAGGGAACAAAAAATATAGAAAGAGTTGTAAGGAGGGGGAATAGCTACTGGGGAGGGAAGGCCAGGAGACTGGTCTTTGAAATATCCAACAAGTACTACAGGAACTGGGGGATCCTGGAGGATGGCATGGACCTTGATATGCTTATAGGCACCACAGGTATATGTCAGTGGAAAGCCCTTTGTCCCTTCTTCCAGAATGAAGAAAGACTCCTTTTGGCTGGCTAGAATCAGCTCCATTTTTTTCTGAGGAATACTGGCTTTTTAATCTCACCTTCAGAAACCCTCCTATAGTTCAAGTTGAGCTCATTTATGGATATTTGGATTGCCTTTTGGAGTTTGGGAAACTGGAGCTTCCATTAGACCTGACAGGAATATTCCCTACTTTACAACTCAACCATTCATTTATTCATTCATTCATCAAATACCTACTGTTGGTATTCTGTCTAAACTCTATACCCACAGTTCCTGGCAGCAGCCAGGTATTCTCCTCCCCACAGTTTCCTGGCAACAGCCACATAGGCCTGGCCTGCTATGCTATAAAAGGGGATGCTTGGCCCCTCCTCTCTTTCTTACCTTCTTAGGCTTTTGCCTCTCTCTTGCCTTTTGCCCTCTTACTCTCCATTCCCTTCACCTCTCTCTCCAGGTGGCCATGGCCAGCCCCTACTTCTCTACTCTCTCTTTCTCTCTGCCTTTCTCTGCTTCTGCTACTCTCTTAACTCCCCTCCCCATGCCCTGAATAAACTCTATTCTATACTATAAGGGTGTGTGTCTGGTCCCTCAGAGGGAAGGGATGCCACGGCATGGGCCCCGCTGAGCCACCCCCTTCCCCCACACCCTACTAGAACATCTTCTTACAGCTCTTTATCTTTTTAAGATCACAACACCTACAGTTTTCTGCTCTGTGCCAAGCACTGTGCTAAGCACACCATAAAACCTGCTGTTATTTACCAGTGGGTAGGCAAAACATGTCTGTCTTTTTGTCTGCCTACATCTTTCTATATACCTACAAGTCTACCTAACTTTCTACTTATCTATTATTTATATATTTACTTGTCAATCAGTCAATCAATTAATCAATCATCAATCTATTTCTACAGATACAAAAAACAGACTATAACAAATGTGCCAAAAGATAAGCACAAAGCTCTATAAGGCTGGATTTGGTAAGATTTCTCCCAGAAACCTAGTTAGCAACTAAAAGATGAAAGAGACCTTACTGGAGTAGTTGAGAGGGGGGAGGGGTGATATCTGTATATAGACCTACAGAGGTCATTAGGAACCAGACTCTGCAGGACCTCACAATCCATATTAAATGTTTTGGTTTTTATCCCAGAAGCCATAGGGAGCCACCGCAGAGGTCTGAGTGAGGTGGAGATATTTGACATGATCAAATTTGCTTGACAAAAAGCTCTTTCTGGCTATAGAACTCCTCAAAGCTCCCTGCCACTTGTTCCAGCCCTGAGCGGCCTTCCAGCCCAGTCTGGGGCCAAGCAATTACTTTGTCCTGGTGAGGACAGCCACAGTAAGTGACTGAAATCTCAGCCATGTATTTATTGACTTTTGGCTGCTGTTCATAATGAACTCTCAGCTTCCCTAGGGGGGCGGGGGGCTGAGGAGATTTGCAGAGAAAACGAGGGAGGGGCAGAGACTTTGGGGAGGGATGGTCTATGGCTGATGCTTAGGCTTTCTCACTTCTGTCTCCCTCCGTTGATGCCTGCTATTGGGTGTTGGGGGCGGTAATTAGAATTCAATATACCTTGCTTGTCTTTTCCTAGAGAAGAAAGGCTGGTGTGGGGAGTAGCGGGCCCCTCATCATCGATGAAGGCAGATGCTGCTCACACGAATTGCTGTATTAATAAGCAGGGAGAAGCAGATTCCAGCTTTCACCCAGGATGTTTAATCTCTCAACTTCTGGTGACAACTTCAGACAAATGGGTTGATCTGGGCATTGCAGTCTCTATGGCTAGGAGCTGAAGGGGAAATGTTTTTGTTTCTTTTGTCCGAGATGTTGATTCCAGGGGTAGGGGCAAACTCTGGGAAAAATAAAGGTGAGTACCCAGAGGAATCTAAGTCAACATTCCATAAAGATGGGCACATCTGTGTTCACAGCAGTTCTACTGACATCCTAGATGTGGAGCCTAGCTACCCGCCAACTGGTGAATGGGGACAGAGAACATGGTACACAATGGAGCTTTATTTAGTGCTAAAGAAGAGTGAAATTATATCATTTGCAGGAGAATAAATAGAACCAGAGTGTATCGTGTTAAACAAAATAAACCAGACAACAACTACAAATATGCGATGTTTCTCTCATGTGCCCAATTCAGGTGTAAGTATAGACATATGTTAACATATGATACGTATGTTCACATTTGACAGGAATGTAGGCATAATGTTTTGTATGCTGTATTCATAGTAAGGATAGTTCATCTACACAGGAAAGTAGAAGGGGGACTATGTGAGTGAAAAGAGGGGTGTAACAGGAAAAAAAGAGAGCAGAACAAGAGGGGCTGGTGGGGAAGAGAAGCTGAATGTTGCATGAATTCTGTCTTGTACATGCCATATATGAATGACATGAAGCACAGAAGGGGGCTGTTGGTGAGGAGAAGAGGAGTGGCAGGGGTGGGGGTGGCAGGTGGAGGAGACTAGTGGGTGAGGGGCAAATGTGGGCAAATTCACTGACATATGCTTGAGAAAATGCCCAATGAAACATTTTAGTATAATAAACAGAATATTTAACTATGGGCATGGTGGCTTTGGAGTGGCAAGACAGCACTCCATCTTACATGCTCTCCTAATCAGCAATGTCCTCCGTGACAGTGGCCTCTGACAGAGAGATTACTTTGCATGGAACTTCTGAAAGAGCCAGAGTGTATTTGGCCCAACCAGAAGTGCCCATCCAAAGAGGAAGCTGCCTCTGTTAGGACAACACATACTGCTATTCAGAGCTGAAAGCTGTCTTTGGAATCTCAGAAGGGAGTCCCAGGATGTTTCTGGGTGGTTGACTGGCAAGAGGGACAGAGATTAAGTTACAAATAACATTACAACTATTACTTCTGTAAGTAGTAAACTCAGACACTCATAAGTGGAAGCCAGTATATGCCAGGCCTACTCTGTAGATAACAAAATGTATCTCATGGATTTTTATTGAAATGGCACAAACAAGGGACTTCCATATAGGGGAAACTGAGGCACTGAGCACACTAGGGTGGCACTTGCCAGATTTTAGGTCCAGGTTCGTCTGCCAATCTCAGAACTATGTTTGTAGCTGCCATTGAACCATTTCCTGTACCTTCTCTCCTCTGCTCAATAGAGGCATTTGCAAAATATTCCTAAAAGAGATTAGCCTGTTGAACTGGCTGGTTTTATCCAATCTAGAACATTCCTGAGGCTAGTTCTCCCATAAGACCATATTTGGACTGGAAATCTGCCAGGACTGATACCCATCTCTGTATAGACGCTTAAGACCAAAGAAGAGCTCATGTAACTCAGATTGTAGATGAAAAAAATTGAGGCCCATTAAAGGGAATTACTGGCTGAGGTCTCACACAGGAAGGGTGTGGTAAGAGATCTCTGGGCAGTAGGCATTCTAGGGTTCTTTGGGTAATAAAAGGCTGGCACCTGCCCACACATGGGAGAAGGAAGTAGACAAGCTGTTCTTGCCTACCTGGTTAAAAGAGTTTAGTTAACTTTTTTCTTTCCTTAATCTGCCCACCTTCCCAGAGCCTTAGAGAGAGAGAGAGAGAGAAAAAAGAGCTCTTGGAAAAAAAAGTCTTATTCTGATGTTTTATTAATGGAGACTGCTGGTGTTTCAACCATTTTAATTAGGACTGAATTTTACTGTATTCAGACCCCAGAGAGCATCAAGGGAAGGGAGCCACTGAGGAAACCTGAGGATCAAATGAAAAGATTAATTAAATATCAACACATAGGCAGCTTGACGCTGGGAGGTGGGGGTACCAGCAGCCCCTCCCCCCACCCACATGTGGACAGAGAGCAAGGCCCTCCCCCCTCACACACGCACACAAGCAGCACATAGAGGTGAGTTGCTTTATACTTAGGGAAAGTTCCAGTTTGCCTCCAGCCAGTAACTCCTCATCCGAAGACTTAGGAGTGGAGCCCTTCCTTGGGACACTGCTTCTCTACTTCTCCCTCAAGATACAAGTTCTGGCTCTGTTCCCGTTAGCCCATTGATGAGTCCTGACTCAGTGCGTGCTGGATACTGGTTTGGTACTGAGTGCTTTCCAGAAGACAACTAGCTTAGCCACCACAGCAATGCTCTAAGAAAGATATCCTTACAATCCCATTTTATAGGCAAGGAGACCAAGGCTGAGAGCAAAGCTAATTTGCTTGAAGACTCACAGTTGCTAAGTGATACAGTTGGAGTTCAACCAAGGATTCTGCTCAGCCCATGGCTCTGATCACTGGGGATTGGTGCTGGCTCTGTGCTGTGATTACAGAGGCCCAAGTTCCAGGTTCATGTCCTCAAACGTTAACCTCCAACAGGCTCCCACTTCACTGGGTTAGCACTTCTTTACTCTGGCATTATAAAGCCCTGAGTCCATCTTGTCAATTCTGTAAGCTGTCACCAGCGCCACTGTTCAGATGTTTGCTCTGAGACCGCATGCCAGTTGCTTAATTTCTCCAGGCTCCTGTCGCTCCTTCTCTGTTTTCCTTCCTTCCATTCTCAGCAGTAGGGAGTGAGCCCAGGACCTCATATATGCTCGGCAATTGCTGTGCCATTGAACAGCACGCCCAGCCCTTGATCCTTTATAAAACTGAGATGACAGATTGTGGCGGTAACTCAGCCGTGAAGAGTGCTGGCTGCTATTCCAGAGGTCCCATGTTCAGTTCCTAGCACCCAGGACAGGTGGCTTACAACATTCTGTAATTCCAGCTTCAGGAGATCAGACACCTCTGTCTTCCAGGGACTCCTGCGCTCACGAACCTGCAGGTACATAGCCACCTGTGGACACACCCACTTACACATAACAAAAAATAATCACACAGTTTTGAAAATTGAGATGATGATAACCACAAACAAATAAGTCAATATGTGAAAATCCCCAAGACAGTAACTGTGAGGAGAAAGCAACTCCTGAAAGCTCAACTGGCACTATGATTGTTTGTAGTATGACAGACTAGACTATTGCTAGAATCTCTTTCCTGAAAGGCTTGAGATTCTTTCAACCCCTTACACTTGTTTTGCTTTCTGTCTCTCAGAGCTCACACTTGAGCTTGGAATGACCTTTTAAACTCCATCTTAATGAGGGAGGCCTACCTATGGGTTCACAGACAATTCTGCTAGGCTCTGCCCAATACCTACCTAGCAACAGCTTGCCTCACTGCCTGCCAGGCTTGAGCCAGGCATGTAAGAAGATCACGGGCACGTCCTCTCTTCCTCTCTTTCTGTCTTTCTCCTCCTCTGCCTCTACCCCTTTCCAGGTCCCCGCTCCCCTCCCTTCCCTCATAATAAGTCTTCTTTATACCAGGCCTGTTGTATGGCATGATTCCTCAGGGGGACACCTTGGCATGGACCTGCCAAGGTATTCTCACTGCTCAGGGCACATTAAGCTGTATTATAAAACATTACACTGCCCCTTTGGTATTCCTAATTTGGGGTAGTACTTTGTCTGGTCCAGTCCAGGCCAAGCATCCCTTTGATATCAAATAGGTGATGCTCCCCCTTCATCCAAGGCTGCTCCTCTACAGTAGGGAATGTCGACATCCTTAGACGCTTCTGGTTTTCCTTGTCCCAAGAGCAAGGATGATAAAACATGAAGCAAGCTTCATTGCACACATCGGTGGAAATCATTCAGCAACCAGAAAAGCCTGCTGAGGACTTTCTAATTCCCTGCAATTAAGGATTAAAATGTGTGTGTGTGTGTGTGTGTGTGTGTGTGTGTGTGTGTGTGTGTGTGTTGTGTGGGACGGGCTCTCTTAACAAATGATTTACCATTTTAGCCATTTTAAACTGGGATGGAATTATGTTTATTAAGCATATTTTAACAGTAATTGTTACCAGCTAGTTTTAAAACTTTAAAGAACATATTAAATTTTATGTTCATGTTTTCATTCTATTTTTGAAATAGGGTCTCATTGTGTGTCCCAGGCTGTCTTCAAATTCAAACTTACAACTCTTTTGCCTCAGTCTTCTGAGTGTTGAGATTATAGGTAAGTTCCACCACACTTGGCATATAGCATGTACATTTTTAAGTCAACACATGGTGAGTGATTCTACATGTGTGTGGATATGTGACTCTTCAGCATACCGATAGAATGCATCATAATGATCTCAGGGTGACTGGCATTATTGTCACCTCATATAGATGTCATTTCTTTGTGATGGGGATATTCAAAGTCTTCTCATGGCCACTTTAAGATTAATTAATTGATTAATTAATTGTCAACCATCATCACTCCACAGTCCTACAGAACATGGGTACTTCCTGTCCAGATGCCTCACCCATACCCACTAACCACCTCTTAATCTCTCCACCCTTTCAGAATGTCAATATATATATATATATATATATATATATATATATATATATTACCCCAAATATATATATATATATATATATATATATATATATATATATAGAGAGAGAGAGAGAGAGAGAGAGAGAGAGAGAGAGAGAGAGAGAGAGAGAGAAAGAGAGAGAGAGAGAAGGAGAGAGAATAAATTTCATAGTATTTAAGTAAGTTTACAGTTTTTGTTGAGCCATGTTCACAGGTGTTCTGGGCTACAGGTTGGATACTCCTGCTGCTCTGGCTTCTGCTCATTTGTTATCTGTCTCTGTGGAGTTAAGAGCATTTAAACTTTGGAAACCAACAGAAGCCTGCTAATACAAAGAGAAGCATTTATGGAATGAGGTAGCAGAGCTTGGTCAGTTTCTGGAGATAAACCCCAAATCTTCTCATGACTGCCATATGGCTTCATGCCTATGACTTACCTCTCTATGCCCCAAACTACACACAGAAGATATAAAAAGAGGGTTATAGGAAATTGCTTTCATGTAGAGCATTTGTGAGGATTAAATGTGATATTGTGCATAGGGAATTGAGACTATTCTCTGACTGTAGTTAAGTATATCCATTTATTGTTGGCTTTCAGACCAGAAGGTCAGTTCTGTGGCTTAGAATATAACCTTAAGAACATGTACTTTTATTGGAGATCTCCAGAATCTAATAAGATGCTAGGCATTCAGTAGGTGCCAGTTGAATGGGAGTTTGTGGACAAGGGGAGCTGGGCTGGTCTCCCATCAATGTGATAAGTATTTGGGAAAGTCATGGTAAGGGAGAAAGCTGCTTTGAGGCCCACAAGTATAAAGGCTTCAGTCCATAGTCACTTGGCTCCATGATTACTGCACCAGTGATGAGGAAGAACGACATCATGGGAGCCTGTGGTACAGCAAATCTGCTCACCTTCTGGCATTCTGGAAGGAAGGAACAAGGAGGGACTAGAGATAAGGTATCTTTAAGAACACATCCCTGATCATCTACTTCTTACTTCTCATCACCTCCAATAGTACCACCCAGTTATGAACCATCCATGGGCTCATCCCATGATCCACTCATTAGCCCAGAGCCCTCAGGATCCAATTGCCTCCCAAAGCTCTAGGTCTGAACACTGAGCTGAGGACCAGGCCTGCAACACAGATACATGTGTCTCCCTACTGGGAGATGATTCAGATCCAACCTACCGCAAGAGATCAGTTGTATGTTGTGAACCCAATGTAACAAAGAGTCATGAATGCTTGATAACCATTATTAACATCATTAGCCATCAGAGAAATACAAGTAAAATCACATCAAGGTTTTGTCTCATCCCAGCCAGCCTGAGACCAAACACTAGCAAGGATGCTAGTTTAGACATTGCTTGTGGGAGATTTAAACCATTCCAGCCACATGCAAATAAGTATTGAGTAAATTGACTATCCTACCTCAGAAAATTTTCCCAGAGGACTTCTGTAATGGATAGTTTTATGCCAACATGACACAAGTGACAGTCATCTGAGAGGAGGGAACCTCAATTATGAAAATGCCTCCATAAGATTGGGCAGTATGCAAGCCTGAAGGGCATTTTCTTAATTAGGAGGGCCCAGCCCATTGTAGGTGGTGCTATTCCAGGGCTGGTGGTCCTGGCTTCTAAAGAAAGCAGCTGAGCAAGCCATGTGACCAAGCCAGTTAGCAGCACCCCTCCATGGCCTCAGCATCAGCTTCTGTCTCTGGGTTCCTGCCCTCTGTAAGTTCCAGCCCTCATTGCTTATAATAGTGAACTATTATGTTCACTATGAGTGAAATAAGCCCTTTCCTCTCCAAGTTGCTTCTGACCAAGATGTTTTATCACAGCAATAGTACCCCTAACTAAGACAACTTTCATGTTCATGTATTGAAGAGACATTCATGTTTACTGTATTCAGAATAGTCAAATGACAGAGGCAGCAGAGGAGGAGATAAAGAAAATGTAGCTAATATACACAGTGGAATTATTTTTCAGTGACAAAGAACAAAGTTATGCTATTTTTGGAAAAAAATGGATGCGAGTGAACATAAGCCCATTAGTGAATTAAGCCCATCTCCACACATCTCCTCTCATTTGTCTGTCCTGGATTTTATATAGACACATGAAGTCATCTCCATGCAGGAGCCATGAAAGTAGAATTGAAACCATCAGAGGTCCAAAGGGGACTAATGGGAGGGATGAGTGAGGACAGACAAACGGAGGGAGTAGGGCATGTGGGACATGCCCAAAGTGCATTATATATGTGCACGAACATGTAACTTATGTAACTCAGTATAATTAAATTAAATGGAAAGAAAAAGGAGCAGCTGGATGCTGAGGATTGTGACTTATTACAGTCACAGCAAAAACCCAGATCCACCTCTTCTAAAAATACAGTAAGCTGAGCACAACAGTGGTTAATCCAACACTCTTTATTTGTCCGGCACTTAGCATGTGACCGGCACCTCTGAAAACCTTAGGTGAATCAAGTCCTTTCATTTTATTTATGTCTCAACTTGTGAGACAAAATTCAGTAGGCTCAACACAAAACTAGCCTGAAAATCTGGTTGCTTTCTTTTAAAGGAGTGAAATGTCAACAAATACAAATGAACCCAGTGATAATTGAGTCCATCTGGGGATGCTGGGCAGGGTCAGGTGAGGACAGATGTGGAATGCTGATGAACATCTGCATCCCCAGTCTCACCTGCTTGTTAATCACCAGGATGTTTGCTGCCTAGAGTACTGCTTCAAGCCTTTTCTTTCCCCCTTTTCAATTCACCCTTGATTCTCTTAACAGGATAGATCTGATCTAGCTTGCTCCCTTCCTTTAGGGAAAGCACGGAGAAAGAATGCACATGCTTCCATGAGTTTAGTCCTCCAGAGCAGGTACCTCTCTCTTCTTGGAGGCAGTGCTCAGAAAGGGTTTAATTGGATGCAGGGCAGACTGGTAGGAGCAGGTGTCAAAGAACTATGGCCTGAATCAAATTCCAGATTAATTAAAAGGTGTCCAAGTGGATTGAATATTTCATGTTCTGAGGGCTAGAAATCAAATATGAAGGAGCAGTGGGAGAAGGGCTGGAAAGGGGGGGATGGAGGGAAGAAGAAGAAATGGGCAGAACAGGAGGAGGAAAGGGGAGGAGGAAGAGAGGGAGGGAAAGAAAAAGGAATAAGAAGGGGAGGAAAGGGAAGAAAAAGGAAGGAAAAAAGGAGGGAGAGGGAAGAGGAAAGGAAGGAAAGAGGAGTGAAGAGGGGGGGCAGGGAAGGGGAAAGAAGAGAGAGAGGGGGAAGCAGGGGAAAGGGGAGGAAGGGAGGAGAGAGGGAGGAATAAGAATGACTACATGGATTCCATGAAACTTTTCTAGCCTGCCACCTTTGTCATCAGAAATTCCCAGAGGACCATGTATTTTCCCATGGCCCCATTTCAGCAGACCCTTTCCGCTATCCCATGAGGCTCGTGATGTCTCCTGCATCCTAGATGCTGGAGTTTGGGGAAAGCCACTCGTTGTCTTTCCCTTTCAACTTCCAGAGCTCCAGAAGCTTCTGTGTCCAAACATCACTGCAGCATACGCAGGAAGCCAGGAGTTAAAGGCCAAGTGCCACTTCCCAGCTCCAGGCTCACCAAAGCTTGGGAGACGTTTCTACAGAAATGCATGTTTCCTGTTATATTTCTGTGTCATACAATTAGCATGGAAAAAGCAAAACAACTGTATGCTAGCCAAGGCTCCTGCTGCAGACCTACAATCTCAGCTTCTTAAGGGTGGAGCTAGGGCAGGGCAGGAGTATTGCAAGTTCAAAAACTGCCTGTATTGCAGAGTGAGTTCAGGGGTTAATCTGAGAAGCCCAAGTGAGACCCACCTCAAAATATAAAAGTAAAAATAAGAGTCCTGGAATGGGGCTCTGGCAGGCATGAGGCTGTGGGTTCAAATCCCCAGCACAGCAAAACAAAACCAAGCGGGCAAACAACAATATTCATGTAGAAAGGAAATGTAGATGAACTTGGGAGCCTGGGAAATTAGTTTCTTGGGTCTCTCTCCAGCCTTGGCTTTAACCTCTATGCTCATTTAAGCAAATGTGCAAGGCTTTCATCTCTTCTGCTCCTGTCTGTACATTTGTCCTGTCTGGCCTTGGTCTTTGTCTGTCTGTAATTTCCCCTCTGTCCACCCCTTTCCATTTCTTCTTTCTCATCCTCCCAGCTCTCTGTCCACCTACTCAACTTACTTATCTTTCTCTCCTCTCTGCTCGGTTGTCTCTCTCTTCCTTCTCTCCTCGCTTGCTGTTCTTTTTTTGTGGTCCATCTGCTCTTTGTGACCTTCAGTAGTCTTCCCTACTTTTGCTGCCCGTCTCCTGCCTCTGACTTCCAGCTCCCTCTCCTACTTCTTCCTTCTCTCTCTTGTTCTTAGCCACTGTGGGTGTCTTGTTGATACCATCACTTCACAGTAGGCAAATATCCATCTCTAAATCTTGTATCAAAGATGCTGAGGTATCCCTTGAAGACAGGCCCATCTGGTTCATGCCTGCAACTTAATAAAATGTGTTCTCCTTTCAGCCTCAGGTGTCAAGTAGCCTTGAGTGGGGTCACCTCTAGGAGCACCGGTTCATGTGACTGAGCCTTCAAGAGGGAAGCGGATGACACAGAGAGTCAGGGGATGGATGGATGGCTAAACAGGTTGGTACAACAGAGTGCTGTCCTCCCTGGATGGTCACTTTAGCTGATCCACTGGTCTATCTGAACTCAGCCACTTGTCACTTCTCCCTCCTCTTCAGATTCATGGTTACATCAGCAGTGTGGTCAAAGTGTGGTCTGGACCTTCCTATCCCACTTTTGGTGATTTCCCAGATAAAATGCAAGACAGAGGGAGCCTCGGGACTCTAATTATTTTGCTAACTCCTTGTTCTGCATATCAATTTCCCTCCTCTGCACCATTCATATTCTATAGGTCTGGCTGATGGGGAAGATGCCTGGGGAAATCACATGGCTTTGCACGGGAGATTTGTTCTGACTTCGGAAGAGAAACTATCTTATTTTGCTTGATAATCTCTTATTTATGGGTTTGTTCTATTCTCAATATTAATGAGACCTCCTATCTCTATCTTGCTGTGACAGCTTTATCAACATCTCCACGACTTCCTTTCCATCCTGTAAGAGAGCTGTGATCAAATAGAATTGGCATAAATAATAGGAAGGATCCATGGGCTGCTTGCTATGAGCAGAGACTTGCTCGATGCTCTGAGGCCAACACTAAACAATGATGTCCAATGCAGAGAGCTGGGATTGTTTCAGCTCACTGGGGCTCTGTGGGTTCAGATTGTCTATGCAGTGGCAGACGCTGTAAGAGGGGCTCTATTTTTTTGTTTTTGTTTATTTGTTTGTTTGTTTTGCTCATGGTCTAGTGACTTGTATTAATGACTGGATTTTCTCATCAAGAAAGAAGGCAAAAGCTTCAGAAAGAGCCGCGACTTAAGGCTGGTCTGCAGTCAGTGGTGGACGACGCTTTTCATGAAGCATTTCATATGAAGCTGAAGCCATAGCTTTAATCTTCAGCATGGCAAAAACAAGCAAACAAACCGAATAATCAAAGAGCTGCACCCTTCTCCAAGGAGAGTCACCACTCAGTTCCTGAGAACTTGTCCCAGGGGCCCCAGGGTTCCAGAGTCAGAGAGCTCTTCAGAGGGCTCTCATCACATGCAGTCCTGCCTATGCTGTATGAGAAGTGGCCATATGATGTCTAGGGAAGGATGACATGAAGTCTTGGCTCGGGAAGCATACATGTTTTTTTCTTGAATGTTTTTGATAAGGCTGGGTTGCTAGACTGTTGTGTCCTTTCATGACTCCAGAGACTGGTCAAACTGGCAGTGAAGGAGTGCCGAGACAGCAGGCATATGGACGCAGAGCAGTTGGGATCAGGTAGCCTGAGCTCTTGAATGGAGAAGTCACAGCATCCTGGAAGCTCCATGTGTTTATTATTGTGACAGAGAAAGACAGTGCAGAGGTCCCTCCATTTTGTCTTGTTGCTGAGGCCATTTCAGGGTTAGCTAGAATTTCATCTCCTTGATGGAGACTCCCATGGAAAATTACCCAGCTGTATTCTAGGAGTCCAAGATCTGACTTAGCTTCTTATGCAGAAGCCCCTCCAGCTAACCAGCTATCTTTGTTTCTGTAAAGTTGTTGGCTCATACGAGGTCTCCCCTGGCTGCCAAGCAAGACAGGACATTGGTCCTCTCTTTCTTGGGGCTACGTTCTGTTTTGGAATACCTGAGTATAGTCACAGCCAGGTGGAATGAAGACTTTCAGTTGTCTATAAACTGTCTGAGTAGTCATCTCTGGTGGGCTCCCCGCATCATTATACACAGTTGAACAAGGAGTCAGCATTATGGTGTTGCGCTGAGTCCAGAAGGCCAGTTTTGCCATCACCCCACCCCTGCAGCAGGAGCTGGTAGCTAGGCAGTACAGTTAAGTGACAGGTTTGGCATCTCAGGCCTCCCACCCCATGCCACCACATTGCCCAAGAGGAAGGCCCATGGGATGGAGCAGCAAAAGTGGATCCCAAGTGCTGCTCTGCTCTTGCTCAAGCTTGCCCCTGCCAAGGTAGACAGGAAACAGGAAAGGGTCACAGGGAAGGATAGATCATCAGACAAAACTGCAAACAGAGGGAAAGAGAGGAGCAAAGGGCGGCAGGCTGAAGTGGCTCAGAACCAGTAAACTACAGATCTGCCCGCAGAAAACGGAGAGGCAGAAACCCAGAGTCCAGCCTCTGAAGTGGAAAAGAAGCCCAGCCTGACTAGCCATCCATCACCTCGGTCAGGGATTCCCCACCTCCCTTCTTGTGCAACCCAGAGGAATCATTTGACCATCGTTCTGTAAATTCAAGTTTGTCAGTAACTGTAGAAACACTTTAAAAGGTGTGGGGGGGGGGCAGTCCAACCTCATCCCATTTTTAAAGTATAAATAATTAATTTATTTTTAAATAAAATTTTAAGAGGTAAATCATTTGCTGGTTGTCTATCTATCTATCTATCTATCTATCTATCTATCTATCTATCTATCTATCTATCTATCTATTTTTAGGTACAACCAGAAAATATAATGAGAAAATACCAGGATACTGAACCAAGAGAGGCTGTGACTGTCCCAGGAGTCACCATAACATGCCGTGGAGGGGAATAATTTTATGTCTTACAATACAAAGCATGCTTAATGCCAATTTAAAGTCTCAATTGTACCTTTGTGTCTGGAATATTTTCAGTTATATCTGGCCTCATGTTTCTAGTAGAACCGTTTCCTTAAAAAGTCACTCCTTGGTTCTGTCCTCTCAGGAGTGCAAAGTCTCTGGTCATGGCAGTCCATTTCCTGAACAGTTGTGATAATGTGCTGTGCATGATGGGAATTTTGAGTCTGACAAGCTATACATATGTTCATGTACCCAAGTGAAGAGGCACATGCTGTCTCTCTTTGAACTTTTTCCAGTGATGCTCCAACCTCAAACTTGGCAAGTTGTTCTTAAATCTTCACAAAACAGAACAAACACCCAGAATCCACATTCCACTGAATCCCAATTTCAAGCTACATACAGTATGGACTCAAAATTCCCATCATGCACAGCACAAACCAGAATTGGCAAGCTTTGGATCCAACAAACAAGGCAGAAAGTGATCAAGGAAGACACCAAGTGACGACTTTGTGCTCTGTAGGCACACATATGTTCAAACTGAACATAGTCAATTTGAACATGTTCAAACTGAAGCTATATCTTTTTACAGAGTAGATACATGGCCTCCAATATATAAGAGAATCTACACTCCCAGGAGGCACTCAACATGGAGGCCCTGAGGCAGAATTTGAACATGCATCTAGATGCTCATTTATATTTTTCTCCCTCCATCATGAGGGCAGCCTCGAGAATTTACAAGTAGGAATAGTTCCTCCACAAATACATATGTATGAAACCCAAGGTTAGGGATAATGATGGCTGGTACAGTATTGTTTCTTCCAGAGAAATTTAGCAACAGTGTAGAAATCCATCTCCAAGGAACATAGCTACCCTAAAAGTGGGTGCAGTCATGCAGAGACCAATTGCAAAAGTGTGGGAATGAATGAAAAACCCTCCATGAAAAAGCTGCCCTAGCAAGGCACACAGTCCCTCATCCATGACTCTGGATGCTCTGGCTCTCCTGTATTCTTTTATTCTAAAATGCTGTTTGCTGCATGAGTCACTGCTATTTTATGTGCCAATAAGGAAAGCAGCGGCCATAGGGCTATGTCTTTGATTGTAAAATGAATCTTTATTTCACAGTATAATTTGAAAACTATAAAATGTCAGTCCTAGAACTGAGCATGGGGGATAGCTCAACGGACCAGGGTTCTTGCTATTAGATTTGGGGACTGAGGTTGATCCTTGGAGCATGCATGGTAGAGTGAAAGTATCCTCTCCTGCAAGCTGTCCTCTCGCCACCACATGCACGCTGTGGCACACATTCATGTGCATGTACACACACAGGTGCACAAATGAATGGCTAAATAAACGTAAGAAAAACTTTAATGATAAAAACAGAGTGAACCACATTGAAAGAGTTAAAGGGAGCATTTGTGCAGCTCAATCCAAAGGATGGTCCCAACGACTGCGGCTGCCAGGGATCCATCCCACAATCAGTCACCAAACATAGACACTATATCATATGCCAGCAAGATGGTGCTGAAAGGGCCCGGATATAGCGGTCTCGGGGGAAAACATACCAATCCCTGGCAAACATGGAGGCNCATCAGTGGGAAGAGAGGCCCCTTGGTTATGCAGACTTTATTTGCCCCAATACAGGGGAACACCGGGGCCAGGGGGTGGGAGCGGGTGGGTAGGGTAGCAGGGCCGGGAGGGGGGAGGATATAGGGAACTTTCTGGATAACACTTGAAATGTAAATGAAGAAAATATCTAATAAAAGTTGAAAAAAAAAAAAAAAACAGAGTGAACACTAGCATAAGCAATCTGCATATATATATACATATACATACATATATATATATATATATATATATGTCATAATTTGTATGTCATCTAAGAATATATCTATCTGAGAAAATGTACAGGAGAAAAGTCTAAACAAATGCAGTGATTTGGGGCAGAAAATAAGTGGAGTTGGGTTTTTGGCAAGATAGAGGAAATTTCACTTTTTAAAGTCTATGTTCCTACATTCTTATGAAATAAAATCATTGAATTGGACACCCACTTACTGGGAAAGACATACAAAATCTTCGTGGCACCATCTACTACATTAAAGGCATATTATAAATGCAAGTGTCATACAATGCACAAAAGATTCCTCTTTGCAGGCCAATATTAGGTCATTGTTCAATATTCCCCACAGACAATTTTTCATCAGTCAGAGGCAGGTGAATTCTTACCACTGTGGTTTGGTTCCAAAGACCCCCTCATTGGTGTGATGCGTTGGGGATGTATTAGAAGCCTTGTGTGTTGGGGGATGGGGAGGCAACTGTGAAACTGGCCTGTATACGAGTGGTTTTGCTTTGCTGTGCATTCCCATCATAATGTACTATCTCAGCACAGACTCAAGTCAGTGGAGCCAACTCTTCATGGACTGGATGTTCTAAAGTTGTGAGCTAAAGCCAAACTTTTGACTTTATAAGTTGATAATCTTTAGTATTTTGTTACTTACATTTTTTTTTTTTTGGTTTTTTGAGACAGGGTTTCTCTGTATAGCCCTGGCTGTCCTGGAACTCACTTTGTAGACCAGGCTGGCCTCGAACTCAGAAATCCACCTGCCTCTGCCTCCCGAGTGCTGGGATTAAAGGCGTGCGCCACCACGCCCGGCTTAGTATTTTGTTACTTAACAGAAAGCTGTTGAATGAAACTACATTGTGTGAAGGGGTTTGAAAGTCTAAAGTTCCCTGAAAAAAAATTAGGCTTCTTCCATGTCCTTTTGGTGTACACAGAAAATGTCAATAAGTGACCTGTTGGCTGTGACCACAGACACTTCACCATTAGTGTTGTAATACGAAAGGAATCTTTATACGGGGCATTTTTTTTTCTTTGAATGCTCTGTACTGTTGAAGAGAATGAGCGCAGGACTGCTCAGAACAGAATGAAAGCTCAGGAGCAGAGAGGATCAGCTATAACCCCCCAACGCCACCCCACACATGGAATACACACTTACACAAGTTGCACTGCTGTGCTGCCGTGGAGTTATGCATAGCAAAAGACATAGTTCTCCATTGTTGTGCACGGCAGAGAAAATGGTCAGTCCAAGCTCAAACAGACACCTGTTCAGACCTTGACTGCAGTTCTGTTACGGCAAACAACACCGGGGAATTCAAGGTGCCAAGAGCTAGGACACCATCTTTTCATGTTTATATATGGGAAAGGGTAATATTTATATTACAAAGAACTGGGGCACCGATTTCCAAATTATGAGAGATGAGCAGAGTAACTCAGTCTAGTCTGCTGCCATGAGTGGACTTACCCCCAAATCTCCACAGACACAGCCTTTGCTGTGGACTTTATTCATGTTCATGGACTTTATAAAAGTCTCTCGAAACAAAGAATGAATGTGAAGCGCAGCAGTCACCACAGTCAGAAAGCCTTGGGCAGCTAAGGAAAAGGATAGCTAATTCAATCTGCACTTACAGGGAACAGTAGACTTATTGATTGCTTTATCAGTTATGAAGATTCAAAACTGTTAACGTGTTGCATGCACCATGTGAACACATGCACAGAGACCAGAAGAAGACATCGATGTCTTTCTCTGGTACCCTCCACTTTTTATGTTTTTTGATACTGGGTCTCTCATTGAACTGAAGCTTATTAACTTGCTAGAGTTACCAACGAGCACCTAGCCTCTTGCGAGAGTGGCTGCCCAATGAGCATCAGCTATCCTCTTACCTCTGTCTTCTCACCACTGGGATGCACCACTGTGTCCAACTTGTGAGTTGGTGCTGGGGATGCAAACTCAAAACCTCACCCTTGCAGCCTACGCACTCCACCCAGTAATTCCTCCTAAGCAGCTCTCTCTTCCACTTCTTTCTTGATGGTACAACTTGGGTTCTTCAAGGAATACAATTCATGGAAGGATAGAATATCCCCCTAGCCCAAGGATAAGTCATGTTTGGAACAAGAAGTTTGCCTCCTTTTGAAAATGAGAGAATGGGATGCAGTTCTGGTCAGTGGCATGAGGAAACATTTCTCAGACATTTGAGGAACTTTTAGGGGATGTGTTTTTCACTGTCTGAGGCATTCCTAGCACAGTGGTTCTCAACCTTCTTTTATGCAGCAGCCCTTTAATATAATTCCTCATGTTGTGGTAATTTTGCTATTGTCATGAGTTGTAACACAAATCTCTGTTTTTTTTTCTGGTGGTCTTAGGCAATCACTATGAAAGGGTCCTTCTATTCCCACAAAGAGTCACAGCCCACAGGTTGAGAACCTCTGGTGTAGAGTGGTTCATTCTTTACCAGTCTGGGAGTTTCTAGGGGATGTGTTCTTCAGCCTAGAGAGACAAGGCTATGCTTTACCCCTCTTGTTCGGAATATGAATATTTTATTCACAGTTCTAATTCTTGAATTATATAGTCCTGATTAATGAATCCTGAAGGGATTGGTGTGAAGACAAAACTTAATGTGCTGATGATGGAAGCCTGAAGAGCTAGTATAGAGAGCAGAGTGCACATCTATCTCAACCCTGACCTCCTTAGTGGCTCTTGTCATGCTGTTAAGTTTGGTTTGATTTGAAGAAGCAGATGTGCCAGGGAAGCAAAAGGTTGTTGGAGGGTAGCCGACCAGAGGGAGGGAAGAGGAGGGGAGAAAGGGAGATGGGAGAAGGGAGAAAAGGGGAAGAGATGGGGGGGGGAGAAAGAAAGGGGAGGAGACACAGAGGAGAGGGGAAAGGAAAAAGTGAGACAGGGAGGAGGGAGAGAGAGAGAAAGAGGGAGAAGGAGAGAGAGGGAAAGAGAGAGAAAGGGAGAGAGGGGGAGAGAGAGAGGGAGAGAGAGGGAAAGAGAAAGAAAGGGAGAGAGAGGGGTGAGAGAAAGAGAGAGGGAGAGAGAGGGGGGAAGAAAGAGAGGGAGAGAGAGGGAGAGGGGAGGAATAATTAGAAAGCATTATCAAGTTTGGCTACTGCTAAGTGTCACTATCCTCTAGGAAGCCATGCAAATTGCAAACGGCATCTTGAGTCTAGGACTGGCATTTTTACATATGGGTACAAGTTCAGTCACTGCATGAGCAAGATGCAGGTGTAGGGGGTTACTGTGTACACACTTACATCATACTAAATTCTGATGAAATCCCAACAGTCCTGAGTCAGGAGATGAATCCTTTCTTGACCTCCAGTATTTGTGTGTGTGTGTGTGTGTGTGTGTGTGTGTGTGTGTGTGTGTGTGTTAATGAGTGTATATAGGGGCCAGACCTTGGGTGTCATTCCTCAGTTGCCATCCACATTGTTCTATTTTGGGGACAGTGTCACTCATGGGCCTGGAACTAGGCTCTTTCAGTGTGGGCATAATCAAGACTTTAAAATGTGCTTTGTAAGAGACTCTGTGTGATGCTGGCCATCCACATAAGGGGAGGTTAGTGCCTTTGAGAAACCATCATTAAAAGAGACTTTGTGTAATTAGATAATGTCTGGAGTTGCTTCATCTTTGAAGAATTAAATAGCGCAGCTCATATCTCCAACTGCAGCTCGTGCTATTAGATTAGACCTCCCTAAGTCCTATGGCTTATGTTAGTATCTCCAGCTAGAATTTCCATTAGTGCGAAAAGCGTTTATCTGCTGCTTTCTGGCCTGTGCTCTTCTTGCCTCTTGCATCTGTCCAAAACTGCAACAAAGCTGATTTGCCTTGCTTCTCCAAAATGCTTGTCAATTGAGAGAGCCTCACAAAAGCCAGGTTCCTCTCAGTGTTTTTTGGTTGAATACAGTCATCCAAGGAGTTCAATTATAGCACAGCCAATGGTTTAAGATAAACTGCTTGATAGTCTTGTTCTGGGGTGCTTTTGTTAGACTTGCAGGCTGTGGAGAGAACATCTCATTGGCCAGTGTTACCCTCGAGGCTTCTGTCCAGCAGTTCTGCTAGGGTCCTCTGCCTCTGAGCTTCTCTACACATCCTATTCTTCTTTGTAACACCTGTTATCAAATTCCCTTGTGTTAATACACAGAGATGTTCAGTGTTCCAATGGAGCCCTAAACTGGAAAAACTCTGGGACCCACCCTTCCACAACCCAAATTGCTCTTCAAGAAGGCTCTGCTGGCCAAGTGCAGCCTCCCTCCATGAAGCTCAGCCTTAGCTAAAGGTTTTATTTGGGAGTGGGTAGGAATCGATCCGGGGTGTTCCTCAGAGGGATAACGAACCTGAGCAAAGTGTGGAAAGTGAAACTGCAGATAACCAGAGACGTGAGATCAAATTCCTCCTAAACAAAGACACTGAGGCATGCGGCATCAAGTATCTGTTCCTGTTCTACTCCTTGCCTTGAGTGCATTTCAACCTTCATTAAATCTTGTGAGTCAGAGAAGGCAAGGGACCCCATGGAACTAATCAGAAAGGCCACAAGCTCCGAGGTCACCAACCATGATCTCCAGTAGAAATGCAAAGGACAACACCTTTAAGCCCTAACTTTAGGGTGTCCATAAAATGAGATGAGATGAACATGCTCTGAACTTCCAGCCAGACTTCCTACTGTGTAAATGTTAAATGTTCGGGCCAGACAGCCAGATTGCTGTATCCCAAATACTTGCTCACTCCATTCTAGGCCAGTGACTGATCCTCTCTGCTCATCTATCCACTCATCAACCTATGGGCAAACCTATTCACTCATCTGTAAAGTTGACAACACGTTGGGTTGTTCTGAACATTTATTAAGTCAAGTCTATGTCCTCTGCTTAGAACCATGCCTGGCACAAACCAAGTCCCCATTAAACATTAACTCCTAATGCAGTTCTTAACCCAACTGGTTGACAATACAAGCTTAACCATACAAGTTAGCTTTGACTCAAGCAGGTTTGCACAGGATGCTATCAGTGAAGCTAATGGTCACAGATTGCTTTCCTTATGCATCTATTATATAGCTATCAGATGAGAACACATACATTGTAAGGGGCTGCTTTGCAGAGTAGGTGTGCCTGCTGGGGAGCGCTCTCATCCTTTCCTGTGATCACTGCTGACTGCTGGGTTGTGTTCACCTCCATGAATTATCATGTACCTTGTCTGGGCCATACCCTGCACCTTAAATCTTTGCATGTTTGTGTGATTCTGCAAATGCACACACACACACACACACACACACACACACACACACACACACACACACACACACACGCGCGCGCGCGCGCGCGCGCGCGCGCGCGCGCGCGCGCGCAAGCATTAGAATGCTGGACTTTGACAGCAGTTATAGTTCCTTAAATCTCTCCCCACCGTTACATTTTTTAAAGGCAGGGTCACTCTCTGAGCCTGAAGCTCATGGATTTGTCTAGGCTGACTGGTTGACTCATGAGCTTGAGGAATCCACTTGTCTCTACTATTCCTCCTCCCCAAAGCTGGGGTTACAGGTAACCTGTTTCTAAGACCAGCTTTTCACATGATTCCTGTAAATCCTAAATCAGGGTCTCATGCTTCCATAGTAGAAACCTTATGGACTATGCTATCTCCCCAAACTGACTGGGATTTAAAACAACAATACTCCCCACCAAAGAATATCTCTAGGTGATTGTAATTACAGCTAATGTTGAGAACAATTCTTAACAGCAGCAGCAGCACACATGGGCTTGGGATACAACTCTGTGGTAGAGTTTGCCTAACATGCATAAATCCCTAGGCTGCATCTCTCCAGCACTGCAAAACAAAAGACAAATCAAATAGCAAGACCTCACCCAAGGCACACCACTATAAATTAAGCCAGAATCATGGTAGCTGGCTATAGGCATCAACAGATTTAAAAGCTCTCTTGGAGATGCAAGGTGCAGCTGGGAGCTCAAGGCCACGGTGCTTGGAACTCACTCATTTGAGTCTAATCACAGGGCTGTTTATGATTTTCCCACTGAAGCCCGGTTTCATTCTTGTCAGTTTTATAGCTTGCAGTAACAAACAATGCAACATACCTACTTGTTAAAAAAAAAAGACTAAGCTGGGGCGATAGGGTGATGGCTCAATGGGAAAAGTGCTGGCTGTACACACCTGAGAACCTGAGCTTAGATCTTCTACACCCATGTTAAGTACATGCTGTGGTGGCACACTCCTGTGACCCCAGTGCTGAGTGAGTGGAGACAGGTGGATTCCAGGAGTTCTGGCTAGAATTAGAATGGCAGGTTCCACGGTTCAGTGAGAGATCCTGTCTCAAAAGACACTATGAAGAGTGGTCAAGGATACCTGATGTTGACCTCTAGCCTTTCAATGTGAGCACACCTGGTTCCACTCATGTATACACATAGACTACAGAAACACACACACACACACACACACACACACACACTCTCTCTCTCTCTCTCTCTCTCTCTCTCTCTCTCTCTCTCTCTCTCACACACACACACACACACACACTCACATATACTTTCAGAGTCTTTTCTTGCATACTTCCTTTGGCCTCTGTAGAGATGCTGGGAAGTCAGCCCTGAAGACCTGTAGACTGCATAAGAACAGGAAGGGAGAAAGTGCTGCTCACTGGGACCTGGCACAGTGCCCCACACATGGCAGACACACAGTAAACGAACCCGAAGAGGATATAGTCACCCTAAGCTCTAGCAGTGTGGATCCATCTTTCCTCAGGACTCCCCTCTGACTCGAGTTATTCCTGGATTGACCTATTATCTGGGGCTTTTCTCTCACTTATTTTTTTTCCATGTGAAACACTGTGTCCTCTGCCTCCCAGGTTCAAATGTATCTGTCAAGACTCAGAACAAATGTCACTGCTTTATGGACTTAGCTGGAGTTTCCACTCACAGAAGACATGGTAATCAGCCTTCCATTCCTATGACAAATACATCTGATCATCAACTTCCCCAAAAGAAAAGGTGTCACTTGCTTTGGTGTGGGAGGCTTCGGGCTACAGTCTTGTTGCTTTGGGGTCCTGTGTTGAGACCTCATACCACTGTGGAGAGTGTGCAACAGAACACTCAGTGTGTTGCTGAAAAGGGAAGGAGGAGGAAGAGGAAGGCACGAGGTTTGTACCGTCTCCTTCAGTGACACACTGCTTGTGACCTGTAGGTCTCTCAGTGGGCCGCACCTCTTAGAAATGCCACAAAACTTGAGACAAAACCTTTGACACATGGGCCTTCGGGGGCACATTTCAGATCCAAAACATAGATTATGGCAATGGTTTTCTTCCAAATCCCTACGAGGAAAGTAATACTGACCTAGACAGTCTAGGTGGAGTCCTCATGTCTCCCTTCCTTACTGTATGGTCTTTCCCAGGCAAAAGGATGGGATACAGGCAGCAGGATGACTCAGTGGGCTGACACACTTGCTGTCAGACCTCATGATGTGAGTTTGACCCACAGGACCCACATGGTAGAAGAAGAAACTAATATCTTCAAATTGTGATCTGACCTCTATATGCCTTTCTCTAAGTAAATAAATCTAACAAAAAGTTCAATTGAAACATTGGGATACAAGGAGCTGAAGGGGTCTGTAACCCTAGAGGAGGAATAGCAATATGAACTAACCAGTACCCCCTGAGCTCATGTCTCTAGCTGCATATGTAGCAGAAGATGACCTAATTGGCCATTATTGGGAGGAGAGGCCCTTGGTCTTGCAAAGATTATATGCTCCAATGCAGGGGAATGCCAGAGCCAGGAAGCAGGAGTTGGTGGGTTGGGGAGCAGGGCGGGGGGAGGGTATAGGGGACTTTCAGGATAACATTTCAATTGTAAATGAAGAAATAAATAAAAAATTGTTTAAAAAATAAAAAAAAAACAAGCAAACAGCAACAACAAAAGAGTACAAATGGAGCAACCCATGGCTCCAGCTGCATATGTAGCAGTGGATGGCCTTGTTGGGCATCAATGAGAGGAGAGGCCTTTGGTCCCAGTGTAGGGGAATGTGAGGACACAGAGGTGGAAGTAGGTGTGGGGGGGGGTGAGATAGGGGTTTCCTGGGGGAAATGGGAAAGAGGAAAACATTTAAAATGTAAATGAAGAAAATATCCAATAAATAAAAAAGAAAAAAGGAAAAAAACCCCATTGGGATAAAGATACTACTAACAGGGGCTGGAGAGATGGCTCAGCAGTTAAGAAGACTGACTGCTCTTCCAGGGGTCCTGAGTTCAAGTCCCAGAAACCACAAGGTGGCTCACAACCATCTGTGATGTGATCCAATGCCCTCTTCTGGTGTGTGGAGAACAGTGAAGGTACAGGTGTTGTTGTTGTTGTTGTTGTTGTTTTTCACAGTTGTGCTCCAGGTTTCATGGAAGACATTATGCCTGTCCTTGTGAGCATCTGAATTGTTTCTAGACTGCTTTACTACTAAATGCAATGTAAATAGATATCTGTGTTGTTTAGAGAATGACAAGAGGAAGGTCTGTAAGTTCTCAGTTGTAGACAAAGTGCATACTTTCAATATACACTAGTACAGAAAACACACACACGCACAAAACAAAACAAAACAAAACAAAACAAAACAAAACAAAACAAAACAAAAAATAGCTGTAATTTCTGGGGCCTCAGTTCATAGGTGACGCACTGTGGTGTGAAATAACTCACACCTAAGGTCAAAGGGCAACTTACTTGTTTCCATAGAAGATTATTTACTGAGACCCTTCTGTGTGTCAAGAACTGTGCTGCTAGGAATGAGATAGAGCCGTGAGTCAGACAGACAAAATCCCCACTCCCAAGGTTGTGACAGAGGTGCCTCTAGCATAAACAGATGCTAGCTACCAAGTGCAGTGAACGTGACAGAGGGGAGTTGAGGGTATGACAGCACAGAAGTTGCATACTTGGCTTCCCCAAATTAGGGCATTTGCACTGAGAGGGGAGGAGTCTGAACCCTTAGTACTCTGCTATACTCAAGTGAAGGGTTATGTTCTTTCCGGCCCAGCTGATGCAGGAGCTCTCACGTTGATAACCCAACATCCTTTCTCTTTGGGTCTCTGTCTTTGCTACTTCCAAAGACAGATAATCCCATTAATGGCTTTAATATGAAATGTTCCTCACAGACTTGTGCTTGAATACTTCATCCCCAGATAGTGGTGGTGTTTGAGAAGGCTTTTTACATCTCCGGGGAAGGACTTTGGTGTTTTATAGCCTGGTTGTACTTTGTGTTCTCTCTCGTTTTAATTGTTGATGCTATATGACAAGTTGGCCTCAAGCTTCTGTCACTTACTTTCTCCACCATAATGGACACAATTCCTCAGGAACTGTGAGCCCAAATAAACTCTTTCATATCCTCTTTCTTTTCCAGCATTTTTCCATAGCAACAAAAGACACTAATACATTCCCCTTCCCTTCAAATGAAGCGCTGGGAGAGAATGGAGGTTTCCTTGTGACTCTGGCTTGTCTGTTTCTGGTCCCTCTTCTCTGAGCTGCCAGCACCTCTATCAGTCATCATCCACATCTCTTCTCCAGTCAGACATTTTGTAATAGTTCTCCAAAATCACCTCCATGGGGTACTAAGGAAAACTGGCTTTTAAAGGAGCCATGTTGGCCTTGTGCAATGTCCCTTTCCTTCCCATATGTCACAGTCAATCCAGTCATCAAGTTCCCATTCCAAGACAAGTCTTCCCAAAGGCATTTGAAGTTGGAATGCAATGGGAATGATGGTTGCACATCATTGTTGGAGGACACAGGTTAGGTTTTCATTTTTAAAAATCTATAAAGTTTACATTAAAATCCCTGTTTAAGACATCTAGGAAAACAAAAGACCTGGAAACCCCATCCTTGCCTCTCTACACAGCAACCTTATATTGAGCTAAGTGGTAGATGGGTCTTCCAGATGGAGAATGCAAATTACAGTTTACCACAGACCCCTCTCCTCGCTCTCTGATGTCTTTCCAACACAGCCTGCTCCAGGGACTCAGCATGCTTCCTTGGTCTCTGAAGGCACTCAAGCTAGCACAGAGTCTAAATCTGGATTTAAAGTGGGATCTGGCACATGATAGGAGCTACATTAAGAGTACCCACTAGTAAGAACAATTATGGCATCCATTATTCAATGAGTAGAGTCCCAAGGCTGGATAAACAGGTACTTTTCCTGGATAGCACTGAGTAGAAGTAGTTACAACCAAATACACGAAGCACTTTGTTTCCTCCTTCCTAATTGGCACTCTTGCATGAGGATGTTTCCCAGAAAATTGCACAAAATCTTTCCCCATCACAGAAATAGTGCATGTTGTTATAGCTAAGAGATTATTATTTACCACTACTGCATAATTAGGCATAATTTCAATAATTGCGTGAACACAGAGTACTGAATAAATATTCCCTAGGAAAACATGAATTCACAAAATGAGAATCAAGTTGATGGTGATGTCTGCAGAGTCCTAAAGGGCATCTGCCATTCTGACCAGGACAGGGAGAAGGCACAGAGGGGACCATCAGGGCCATGAACCAAGAAAGCATTTACGTTTTCCTGGTCAAGCGGGTGTGTTTTATTTGTCTCAGTATTTTACAATGTGTGTCCACACCAGTAATGATGAATAACAGCTTAGTTGACTGGAAATGCTATTCCATTTAGCTGATGGGTGTCCTTCCAATCTAGGGATATCCCGCTCCTTCAGCTCCTCGACTCCCCTATGCTCCCATCTCTTTTTACATTGCTGGCTCATGCCAGTAATCTCTGTGTTTGGTAGGTGGAGCAGGAGAATTAAAGTCATTCTCAGCTATATATATATACCAGCCTGGGCTACAGAAGGCCATGATTTACAAAAACAAAATAACAAAGTTCAGTAATATACAGTCAGGAGCAGCTGTCCAGGGTATGGAGCTGTCCTGGGTGCTGACAATGAGTGAGCCTTTGTCCTTTACAAGCTCCACCCCTTGGTCCCCAGGGAAGTAGAATTGGTCTGCCATTCCACAGGCTCTTGTTGATGGTTGCCTTCCTGCCAGTCAGGAGCCCCTGTACTGCAGAGTCTGCGATAATCAAAGCAGACATGGCCCTCCTCCCTTGGAATAGGGAAGTGGATAAGTTATCTAAACAAGAATCCAGGAAGAAGTGCCAATAAGAGGGAACATAAGGAAGTCACCCACTGCAGAGCCCCACCTGAGGACACTTCATAAGGGCTCCAATCTCTTCTTTTTTCATGTCCTGACAGCAACCTACATGCTCTCTCCCTAACCAATAAGTTCCACTTTTCATACGTTCTTTTTGAGATAAGCCCTTGCTATATAGCCCAGAACTGCCTCAGATTCAATATCCTCCTGCCTCAGCCCCTCTAAATACTGGGATTACAGGCATGTGTTGCCATGACTGGCTTCTCTCCAGTTTGTCTTGTATTCCGAGGTTAGGAATCTGAATTTGACTCCTAGGCTGCTGCTGTTATATGTCCTTCAGGGTCTTGGTTTTCTCATCTGTGGAGGAGAAACAGGATCTCTCCTCTGTGGGAAACTGTAAGAAATGATAGAAAAATGAAATGTGGTGCCAAAAGTTGCTAGACAATATTTCCATGTAATGTACAAGTCACTCTGTGAATGCTTATTTATAAATGGATAAGTAATCTAGGCCTTACTCAAGCCTTCCCTTTCTGGGAAGCATCCTTATCACCTCTACCCAACCTTTTTCCATGCAATGCCTTTGATTTTGAAGCCTAATCTGGGTGTTGTTAATTTATTTTGTTTGCTAATGATCAGCTTCACAAGAACCTACCTGAGATCCTTTATATCCTTGGCAAGTATTCCCATCCACCTAACACCCTGCTGAGTCTTTGTGAGGCACTAGATTGATTTGTGTTTATTGATTGACAGCATGTGCATGAATTGCCTTCCTTTGTTCTGATGCTAAGTCATCTCCTGCAGACACAGAGCAGGGGAGATATGTATTGTGGTGTTGGGATTGCATTGGAACATCTCCTCCCACCTCTGCCCAGTTATAGCAATATTGCTATTCATGCATGGACGGTTATAGAGACCATAGTCCTCAAATTTACATAGATTGGCTGTAGTGGGTCACCCCCTTCTTTCTTGCATGAAGGAGGAATAAAGGATAATTGCAGGGCTTTCTTCAGTTCCATTTGTGTATGTGAGGAGCCTTACACTGGTAGTAATTACAGAAAGGAAGGAAATGGAATAAGTAGCAAATGAAGAATTAGCTGTGCTGACCTAATTAAACTCCCACAGGAAGGATTTCCCTCTTACTTGGAAGGTACTCTCAGATAACCTTGAAGCCATTGTATGAACCTCTGCACTTTTCATCTCAAGGGGAGTGGATGGCAGAAAGATCATTCTGAAAAGGCAACCTTTTGAATGTCTTTCAGAAACTAAATGACCTTGATTTCTGGACCAGTTCCTCCCAATGAAATTGGATTTCATTGAACCTTATTAATTAGCAAGGGGAAACTAATCAGACTGGAGAGAAGTACTCCCCGGAAATGTCCTCTGGCAAGAGAGCTTTGGGAAGCCTGTGGGAGCAGAGAGGTGAGGGATCGGAGACTCTAGTCAAAGCTGGCTGGACTTTTTTCATGTTATTTGCGCGCACGCGCGCACACACACGCACACATACACACACACACACACACACACACACACACACACACACACACACTGCTAAAGAAAGGGAGCCTTTCTTGTCAGATAATATCTATGCTTTGTCTCATTATGTATCTGGTCCAAAATACCATGAAGGATTATCCTGACAGGACACTACAGACTATGTCACTAACAAGTGTTTGATAAGTGAAGTACAGGGTCATATTTGGGTTTGGCAAATTTTCTCTGTGCATTGTGTGAAACATGGATTAAAAATGTATGAAGAAGAGGAAGAGGAAGAGGAAGGGGAAGAGGAAGGAGAAGAAGAAGAGGAGGAGGAGGAGTTAGAAAGTATAACTAACAAGGCAGATGGTGTGAGCCAAGCCAAGTCACTCTCTGCTGGCTAAGAAGGTGGCAGGTAGTGTGTACATATTTTGTCTGTGCTATTGCATTGGCTTCTCCTGATACTCATGAGAGACAGATAGTATTCCATTGTTTCCATTTTACAGATGTGGAGACTGACTACTAGACTATTCAAAAACCTTGAGAGACACTTGAGCCCTTGCTTGTGATCCCAATGCCGAGAAGCTAGAGTCTAGGGGATTCCTGGGGCTCTCTGGCCAGCCTGAAACAGCTGGATTGCTGAACTGCAAGTTCAGTGAGAGATCTATCTTAAAGCATAAGTTAGAGAGCAATTGAGGAAGATAGCCAATATTAACCCCTAGCCTCAACACACACACACACACACACACACACACACACACACACACACACACACATTTTTAAGAAACTTGTTAGAATTACATAACTGCAGGGGCCAAACTTAAGCTGTGTGGCTCTGACTTGTGTTGTGTGGCCTTGATCTACTGTTAATGCAAAGACAACACGTTGTCCATGTGAGGCTTGGGAAGAAGATCACTTGCAAGAGTGCCAACTGATGGCACTGCACAAGATGGCCTGACTGTTGGAGGTAAACTGAGTCTTTCAGGGGATGACAAAATCCTGGCTCCATAGTGTTTGTCTATAGTGTAAGTTATTCCCACCATGGCCAAATTCGAATCCCAAGTGTTAACCTATCCAATAGGACTCAGAAGGTGGTGAGGTGAAGTGAGAGAGAAAAGCCAGGGACCCTTTTATAAATTTCAGCTCCCTTGACCACAACTGGTTGCTGGTTATCATTTGCATCTTCAGTGCATCCTGAAATTGGGATGCTGAAGATTCTCAGTGGGTGATGTGCTTGGTGTGCAAGCATAAGGGCATTACCACCCTCAGTACCCGTGTGAAAGCTGGGGTGGGTGGTGCATGTTTGTAACCCCAGGACTGTGCCGCAGGAACAGAGATAAGTGTGTCACGCACACACACACACACACACACACACACACACACACACACACACACACACACTTTGAGAGCTCATGCCCAGTGCCACAGTATTTGCAGGTAAGGCCTCTGGGAGGTGATTGAGTAATGAAGGATTTGACCTCAGCACTGAGTCCTTGTGGATGAATTAATGGATTACAGGGCCTTTGTTATAAATGCAAGCTCACTCTCAGAACATCCTGTCTGCCAAGAAGTGAGCAGCTCTGTTCCATCCCTTCTCCCTGCCATGATGTTCTTTTTCACAGGCTCAGAGACAGCAGAACCACATAACCATGGTCTCCACAGATTTCCTCATGTATCTTATCACAGCAGTAGGAAGAGCACTAGCATAACCTACCGCTACAAGTTTCTAATTTTCCTTAGATAAGACCCAATTTAACAAAACTTAAAAAACTGCCTCCAGGAAATGTTTATGGTTACACAATTCTAGAAGGTGCTTCCAAGGGTTTAGATCCAAGGGCTTAACATCAAAGTCCTTGTGCTCTATGAGAAATAAGGATCCAGTGAGCATCTACTAAGGAAGCTGGGGATAAGCATATGCTCACCTCTGTGTGCCTCAGCTGATGCAGGCTGAACTGGCAGAGCTATTCTTGCCTTTCTCATTCTAGCAGGCTAGCCCAGCTATAATGATGATGCAGAAACACAAGTCTGTCATGGACACATTTTTGGTGCTGTGTGTGTACTCATGTGTGTGTGTACACATGTGTATGTTCATGCTTGCAGATGTTTGTGTGTGTTTGGACATATATATGTGTATGTCTAAGGAACATGGATTGTTGAAGTTGACATTGGGTGTGTTCCTCAATCCATCCCCAGGTTGTTTCTCTCTCTCTCTCTCTCTCTCTCTCTCTCTCTCTCTCTCTCTCTTTCTTCTTTTCTTTTTTTTTTCTTTCTTTTTTTTGAGATAAGGTCTATCACTAAAGCTGGAGCTCACTGATTGGCTAGCTGGGTGGCTGGTAAGCCTTATGTATCTTCTTAACTGTCCCTCCTCCACAGTGGGATTATAGGTAATTGGCACCATGCCATTTTTTTATGTCCTGTTGAGAATCCCAACTTGCCTCCTCAGGTGAAGACCCCACCCATTGCTTCTTATTTCCAGGCTCCTGAAGCTGGTACCCGGTTTTCTCTACCTCCTTCTAATAGTTGAAGCAAGTCATGTGTTCAAAATCAAAGTTGAGTGTGGGGCTAGCTAGTCTGTCCCTTTACTGGAGGAGAGTCTTCTGCTCTTGGGAAGGCCAATTGTCCTGAAGGTTCAGAGAAAGATCACTATTGTATCTTCTTTCCTTGGCCCATTTTGACAAGCTGAGTGACTTTTTGCTCACTCAGTGTTTCAAGCCCCCTGGAAAGGTGCTGCTCAGACAACTTTGCCCAATACATATTAAAATTAGTGCATATTTTTCCCCAAATAGGCCTTATTTATACCATGCACAACAACAACAAAAAATGGAAGATAATTAGGCATACACACAGCAATCAAACATATTGGCTTGGTTGGAATCATTAAACTTAATTACTTTCACTTGTTATTCCTGGGGGCTATAATATCACTATTAAATGCCGATGGGATCTGCAGTAGGTTTGATTTAGCTGAAACAAGGATTTGGTAATTTACGGCCTCTCAGAGATTTTTGTCAAAGTGAGGAATGTGCTGAGTACCTCTTCTTGTTTTTCCTGGGACCTGCTGGAACATACCTTTGCTGAACTGCTGGGCTGTCAATGTATGCCACCTATCTCTGTGACCTGCAGGCTTCTGTCCTCTAAGGTTCCTGGCATACCTGCGCAAAGCACACACTTTAAGCCCTTCCATGGATATGCTGCGTTAACAGTCATCTTGCAGCAGAGGAAAGGAGATCCCAAGAGGCTACAAAGCTAGCAGCTTGCTTCAGATCACAGAGGTCACTCCCCACAATGGAGCAAGCACTGGAGGTTTCTGAGTCCAGGGTGGGCACTCTGCTGCTGCTTTAAAACTCCCTCAACCTGTTAGTTTCCTTCCCTTCCCTCCCCTTTACTTTCTTTCTTTCTTTCTTTCTTTCTTTCTTTCTTTCTTTCTTTCTTTCTTTCTTTCTTTCTTTCTTCCTTCCTTCCTTCCTCTCTCTCTCTCTCTCTCTCTCTCTCTCTCTCTCTCTCTCTCTCTCTCTCTCTCTCCTGTTTGTTTGAAATAAAGGTTTGGTATTCAGCTTGGCCCTGTTGAGAGATGATGGAACCTTTAAGGGGTGGGGCCCAGGCTTTAGGTAATTGGGGCTGTGCCCTTGAAGAGGGTTGTGGGTGACATTAGTCTTGTTCTTTTTCTTTCAAACTTAATTTCATTTTCCTTTTGTGTGCACATGTGTGCGTGTGTTTCTGTGTGGAGGTACACATGTATGGAGGCCAGAGGTGGTCATTTTCTGGGATTGACCCTCAGGAACCCCATCATGTTTTGTGAGACAGGATCTCACTAGTCAGGGTCTCAACAAGTGGTCTAGATTGGCCATCTACTGAGTGCCAGGAACCCGTTCTCTCCATCCTTGGTTCCAAGATTGTAAGCACACAGCACCATACTGTGTTGTTTTTTATGGTTAATCAAATCCAGGTTCTCAAGCAAGATACGGACTTGGCTGTTTAAGTTATCTCTCCTGCCCAAACCTGAGTTTCTAATAAAAGTCACAGTTTATTATGCTAGCCATATGCCTGCCAGTGCAATATGAGTTTTAAATACTTGATATCATATGCTCTTCCCAGTAATCATATATGCTTTAGTTTACAATAGCTTACAATGACCTATGTGCTAAATAAAGGTACTCAGTTTGACCCCATTGAGAGGTGGTGGAACCTTTAAAGTGTGGGGCCCAGTGGAAGGCTTTAGGTAATTGGGACTGTGCCCTTGAAGGGAATTGTGGGAGACTTTAGTCTTGTTCTTTGTCTTTCAGTTTCTAGCTGCTATGAAATTAACCAGTATCCACTATCACCAATCCCCACATCATTGTGTGTCATCATAGGGCTAAAGTCATGATGTTAATCAGTCATGGCTTGAAACCTCCCAAACTCTGAGACCAAATAACCTTATTTCTATATAAACTGATAACTCAAGTATTTTGTCACAGTAAAGGGTAACTGACTAACACACTATTCAAAGCATGTGCTCATCACATGTCATAACAATCATCACTATTGTGTAGTGAAAAGCCTTTGCCTCAGGCTGATGTCAGCATGTGTATCAGCTAAGAATGTTTTTTAGCTGTGGGTCAGAGTGGATCCCAATGGTTTCACCATTGTTCACAGTAAGTGGGTAATACTCAACTATACCATTGCCCTCAGTTTTCACGAATGTATCTGGATCTGTGTTTTTCATCCCATAGGAGGGAATCCTTAAGTGATGTGCAGGTGGCTAAGGCTGTCATGACTCTCTATAGCATCGTTAGGAATCCAGATTCCTTCCATTTCAGCTCCATCATCCTCAGAGCATTTTGTTGTTGTTTTCGTTTGGTTCAGTTTGGTTTTCCTTCATGGACATGAAATAGTCACTCCAGCTCCAGGTGTTGTGTTTATCTTCAAGATGAGAAAAATAAGAAGAGTGGAGGGCAGAACACTAGCTGAGGGCCCTGCTTTTATTTGTGCTAGGCACACTGGCTTGTCACTGAACAAAATGGCCCTATGGTCACTTTCATCTCAGGGCATCAAGGGGAAGAGATCTTGTTTTATTTACATGTATGTATGCCACAAACAAAAGCCAGGTTCCTGTGAGTGGGGCAGGAGCAGAGAAAGAAAAGCCCAGCCAAGCGAGCTCCAGCATCTTTTGAGGATGGGTGAGCAGGCCCAGCTAAGGTGCTCCAGCATCCTGAAAGATGGGTGAGCAGGCACAGCCAAGCTTGTGCCAGCATTCTCTGAGGATGGGTGAGCAAAGGCCCCCCCCACCCCCACCCCAAGTGTGCTCCAGCATCCTCTGAGGACGGGTGAGCAGGCCTTGCAGAGTCAGCGCGGCATGAGGCTTTTCTTCCTGACAAGCTTCGCTCTACTCTGTTCTGTCCCTAATCCTCACACAACCTAGTTTTTAAAGTTGGCATACAATCTTCACAGCATCAACTGTACACACTTTGTGCCTGTTTCCCTCCTCTCACTGCCCTTCCACAGCCCCTTGGCCCCTCCCCTGCATGCTGCCCCTCCCGCAAGCCCCTCCTTCACAGCCTTTGGAGGAAGTTCAACAACTCTTTTTCTCAGATCCTCTAAAACTCTGTTTTCCCCAGACAGATTTTTCAGCTTCAGAAGTGATGTGCAGACTCTCCCCATGTCTATTCCCCAAATGGAAATAAAATCATTTTACAACCAGGGAGCAGCCAGTGGGGAGGGACTATCTCTGCCTTGGACAGACCCTGGCAAGACTAAGTCCCCCTTCAACAAACATAGATGTGCTGGACTGGGGAGAGCCCTGTGGGTGGGGAGCTGGGCTGGGGGATGAGTGCGATTTAATTATGGGATTAACTAGGCTCAGAGTCAAACCTCTCAACATGCTCCTAATTAATTGATCAGATACACCACCTGCTGACCTTCTCGCTTACATAGGCTTCCCAGAATGCACCGGGCGAGGAGGGAGCAGACAGCCTGCTCAGGCTTGGGGAATTGGGGAGTTTCCCATTAAGTGGGTATGCAGTCAATTAACAAGTGAGCCCAGAGACCCTCTGAGCATGCCTAGTAATGGTCAATTAGAGCTAGTAGATGAGGGCTGTGAGAAAGAGGGAGCCCTCTCTGTTTATTGATCCTCCATGAGGCTGTGGGGGTACAGCCAGTGGCAATTTTCAACAGCCATTTCCAGCTCAGATAACTAACGTATTCTGTGGAGGCATGGAGTGGAAAAAACAAGCATAGCTACAGAGTCTGCTACTGCCAGCTCAATAATGACTGGCATGTGGCTAGGAGGTGGTTTTGTAAAAATAATTTCAACTATAAAATTATGCACAACAGGAGAAGACCTTCAGCGTTGCCTCGGTGGAGCGGGACGGGCCCACCCTCAGGTTGTAGCTATGTGTAACACACCAACTTACTGCGACTTAGGAAAGGCTGCCAAGGATGTTTTTAACAAAGGGTATGGGTTTGGCATGGTCAAAATAGATCTGAAAGCCAAGTCTTGTAGTGGAGAGGAATTTTCTACTTCAGGTCATGCTTATACTGATACAGGGAAAGCATCAGGCAACCTAGAGACCAAATATAAGGTCTGCAACTATGGGCTCACCTTCACCCAAAAGTGGAATACAGACAATACTCTTGGGACAGAAATCTCTTGGGAGAATAAGTTGGCTGAAGGGTTGAAATGGACTCTTGAGACCATATTTGTACCAAACACAGGAAAGAAGAGTGGGAAATTAAAGGCCTCCTATAGACGGGATTGTTTTAGTCTCGGCAGTAATGTTGCTATAGATTTTTCTGGACCGGCCATCTATGGCTGGGCTGTGTTGTCCTTTGAAGGTTGGTTTGCTGGCTATCAGATGAGTTTTGACACAGCCAAATCCAAACTCTCTCAGAATAATTTCACTCTTGGTTACAAGGCTGCAGACTTCCACCTGCCTACTCATGTGAATGGTGGCTCTGAGTTTGGAGTCTCTATCTACCAGAAACTTAACGAGAAGATAGAAACATCAATAAACCTGGCGTGGACAACTGGCAGCAACAACACTCGTTTTGGCATCGCTGCTAAATATAAGCTGGATTGTAGAACTTCTCTATCTGCCAAAGTAAACAATGCCAGTTTAATTGGACTGGGTTATACCCAGACCCTCCGACCAGGAGTCAAACTGACCCTGTCAGCTTTAATAGATGGAAAGAACTTCAATGCAGGAGGCCACAAGGTTGGATTTGGATTTGAACTGGAAGCTTAATGTGGTTTTGAGTAGAGTATCAATTATCCCTGGAAATGAAGAGAAATGAACCCATTATGTTTTGGCCTTAAAATTCTGTGAAATTTCAAAAATGTGAACTTTTTATTCTTCCAAAGAATTGTAATTCTTCCCACACTGAAGTCTAGAGGTTACAGATCCATCCGATGGGAGGTCCTGGAAGGCGTGCCTGGAAATTGTCATGTTTGTGCCGTATTTCAGTTGAGTTCCGCAGAGTTAATTTAAATATGTTCCTCAGCAACAACGTAGTATCATGTTAAAGGAAGTGACCTGCCTCCCCCATCTGTACACCACGTCCTGCATGTCCCCTAGTCCACTTTTCCATGGCCTTTTGTTATATCAGTCTCTGCTCTAGTGAGAGCTTTGGTTTTGCATCAGAGTAAAATAAACCCATCACATTTGGAACATAAAAAAATTATGCACAACAATAACACATGACAGCTTTTCTTGGGTGGTTACCATGATGAGACCTGACTCAACCTTTACTTCCATTAGTCTCAATGATCAAAGTAACATGAGACAGTTAATGCCCCAGATGACGGTTCAGCTGAGGAAAACTAAACCCGGAGAGGTTCAGGATAAGACAAGTCTCACAGCCCAGAAGCAACAGAAAAAGAACCCAAACACATTTGTGTCTGTCTGCAGAAGCCATGCCTTTAAATACTAATCATTCCATCCTGCATTCCTGTTACCTTAGGAAAACTCGAGAATGCTAATAAATAGAAAAAAATATATATCACTATCGTTAATCCCAACACGAAGGAACAGGCTGTGCAAGATATTCTAATCTTTTCCTGCAGCGTTCTTCTTAGTTTCTGGCTCTGGGTTTGTTTCCCTTTCAGCTATCCCTTTCCTTTTTGCTTTTTTTTTTCCAGCAATGATGCTATTAAAGCCCAGGGTAAATTGATGACTCAGGGTGGTCTGGTTCCATCTGTAGCTCTCCAGGTTAGGAGAGTGACAGGGATGGAGTCAATTCCTTGGAGGAAAGCAGATTGCTGCTTTGTGTGAGTGTGTGTGAGGGTCTATTGCCAAGGATTCCAATGCTGTCATGGCCAGGCTTACACAGGGGATGCCATGGGGATACAAAGGTCCTGGAGACCCAGGGGATAGACAGGAAAGCAGGCAGAAGGAAAGGCAGTTCTGACGGTGTGCTGTTCTGATAAAAGGTGACAATATCCCCCCTCATCTACAAATCACAGCTCCTTGGGTCTAGCCTACCCTCCTTTCAAGTACATTCATAAAATGAATTATTTTTTAAATTTTGTCTTTTTTGATTTTCTTTTCCTGGCAACTAGATGATCCCTGAACCAAAAGAAGTGCTGCTGACGTTTGAGGGGAACGTCCTTCCACTTGAATGCGCATGCTCAGATGTAGAAAGCTGCTGATGTTTGAGGGGAACGTCCTTCCACTTGAATGCGCATGCTCAGATGTAGAAAGCTGCTGACGTTTGAGGGGAACGTCCTTCCACTTGAATGCGCATGCTCAGATGTAGAAAGCTGAGATATCCCCCTGGGTCACAGCACAACCATCCTCACTAGTTTATGCAAAGCCACTCTCATTTTATTTATTCTCTGCAATCCTGTACCCCCATTCCTAATCTCAGATGCCTCCCACAGCCCCTACTGGAATGGCTTGTATCTACATCCCTAGTGTGTGTGTTTGCTTGCATTCTACATATGTGAGATTTTAATATACTCGCATGGCAGGATGCCATCAATCTTGTTCCGCTGTCTATCCTCTTCTGTAGATACCAATATGTTGTGAAGTTCCCATTTCCCAGCTTTGCTATCTCCTTATGATTCAAACCATTCTCCCTAGTTAATGCCGTAGCCATATTCCTGTTACCACAGTGGGATGGAGTTTAGCTTATTCTAAGACAAGATTCCTAGCTTCCTATCATAGTCCCTTTCTAGGAGACCACATGAAGGAATGATTTCAAAATTCTTCAATGTTACAAGATGCTCTTCTCACTATGAATGAGGAGGCATTTCCTAGAATCTTCCAGTATCACCAAGGAAGAGGATGGAGTGGACGGCAGAGAGGATTCTGAGGTTTTAGACTTCTCTCCTGCACCCCTTGGCCATTCTTCTCTCATGGAAAGTGGGGAGTTAGTGAGGACTTGGGAGCAGGACAGCATGGTGGGCTTTATCCAAGCTTTAGCTCCAGCCTTTGGGAAGCCAAAGAGAAGACAGATGAATGTATACAGTAAAGCATTAAAAAAATTTTTATCATTTCCTGCCTTGCATACCTTGATAATAGATGGCAGGGACCTCTACAAGTGTCTGTGTCCAGACACTTATAGTGTAACATGAGGAGAGGACCCAATGCTAGTCTATTTCTACATCTTGGTGCTGACTTCTCTTTATTGGCTTCATTCTGTAGTAAGTTTTCATCAAGTCAGGCAAAGATAACCATGGCTGCTCTAGGCTTACTTCACCTCCTTTGCAACCTCTAGCAGACTGACAGCTTTCCCAAAAATTTCTATCAAAGTCTCTAAATCCATTTTCTTCTACTGGGCAGGCCTTCCCTGAATTAGTCACCATGGCAAGGCTTTCCTTGGCCTGAGCCATGTGAATGCAATTGGCTCCATCTCCACATGGAACAAGAAAAAAGAGGGTCCCATGTTTCCATTAGAAGAAATGAAACAGATCATGAGCAAATAATAGCCAATACACATATATGCACACACACATATATACACATACATCCATGTATATATACATCAGCCTGAGTCAAAGAAGGTCCTTATATGTTTATATGGGTGGTGGAGAATAGGTACAAAAACAGCTGGCAGAGGTAGATGGGCAAGAGGGGACCTTGCGTATTTTAGCTGCTACCAGGGCTGAACCTGAATGAATAAAAGGAACTAGAAAATAAAATGCTGTCTTTAGAATGAATAATCCTGGGTTCAAATCTCAGTGCTTATGCTTTCTAATTGTTTGGTTCAGGCAAGTCTTTTTACACTGTGAGCTTCATTTTCCTTGATTTAAGATAGAGGTTCCTGTAAAAACCCAAGGCAATGAATGGCACAAAGCAATGGAGTGTCTGACCCAGTCTCCACCACGATAGGCAGTCGCCTTCCCAGCCACTAACACTGCTTATTACCGTGTATCAGTATGATTTATTGGTGCATCTGTGTCCCTCATTCTGTGTATACTTTAAAGGGAGCCGTGGACAATTCATCATTTTTGCTCAATAGTTAGCACTTAACTAGACACTAAATACTGATTAGATAAATGAATATTGCTTACTAGAGGTCTGTTCAGAGTTAATTACATGGGTAATTAGTGAGGAGTTTGACCCAGGAAACATCATTCCTTGAGAAACTCCACATTGGGGGCTGAGGAGATGACTTGATTGTTCTGTGAAGACCCCTGATCCCCAATGCTTATGTAAAAGCTGAGCATGGTGGCAGGATCTAATCCTAGCACTAAAAGGAGAGAAGCAGGCAGATCCCTGATTCTTACTGACCAGCCAGGCTCATTAGTCAGTGAGCTCTAGGTCCAGTGAGAGACCCTGTGTCCTATAAATAAGGTAAAAAGTACTGAAGAAGATATCTGGCATTTATCTCTACATGCATGTGTATGTGCAAGTACATACACTCAAATATATACACATATACACATATATACACATACATACACACACATATATACATGTACATACACACACAAGCACATATACACATACACAAACACACACACATACATACATACACATATACACAAACACACACACACATACATACATATACACATACATATACACATACATACACACATACATACACATATACATATACATACACACACACACACACACACACACACACACACACACACCCCACTACACAAATAAATTCCATCTTATCTTTCAATGTAGCTTTTAAGGGAGCATTATATCTTCACCTTAGTCCAAGTCTGAGACCGATCCTGAAAACACCTAAATGCTGAGTCCTATTGGACATTCACCTGTCCTTGAAGTTGACATAGAGAGAAGACAGCTAATAGTAAAATCAGGATGGGTGTAGATATGACCAATAGTGTAAGTGTATTTTATGAGAGCACAGATAGAGACAAATATGCTCTGTGGATTTAGCATGGCATGATTTTAATAAATGAGACCATTGGGATGTGCGAAGCTTTATATATCATGCTCTGTATTTATATTCCTGCCAACCTTTTTCGCTTAAGCAGTATATTTATTACAGTCTATTTCTCACAAGATAAATGCTGTATCGTGTCAGACAAAAATAAGTGAGGTGGGGTGGGTCTGAAACAATGTTTAAAACAGAAGAAAATTTGGAGCAGAGGCAGGGAGGGTAGTTTCGGCTTTGGAAAACCACTGTGCTCTTGACTGAGGGGTGTGGGGAGAGCTGGGGCCTGGGAGCCTTCTTGCATGATCTTATAAACGTCACCCATCATCTCTAAGTGTGTCTCCCAGAAAAATGAGGACTAATCCCATGTGTTGTTATCTTGACTGGATTAGAGGATATTCAGGTGATAGAATATATTGTGTATGTGTGTGAAGGTGCTTCCCGAGAGACTGGCTTAATAGAGAAGATCCAGCCCTCCCACAGTGTGGATCAGGCACTGTTCAATCACTAAAGAGCTCTGAAAAGACACCCATTTCCTGCCCTCGGACTTCAGAGCTTTTGCTTCTCGGGATTTAGAACTCTTTCTGAATTTCATCACCGACTTACCCTGTTTTTCAGCTTGCAGATGGCATACCATGGGATGTCTTGTCTTTCATAATTGCATTAGCCAATCACATAATAAATTCCATATAAACACACACACACATACACACAAAGTCACACATGCACATCCATGCTCATAGACATGCATCTACATATATTTTACAATGATTTTATGTATATGTTGTGTGTGTGTGCATGTGTGTGTGTGGCTGCATGCATATGGGGGTATGAGGACAATCTTATGTATTTGGTCCTCGTTTTCCACTTTATTTAACACAGAATATCTTGTTCCCTGCTGAGTACGCCAGGCTAACTGGCCCACAGGTTTTTGGAGGTGTCTCCACATCCTATCCTGCAGTAGAAGCCTTAGGATCAAGTGCTTGCTTTCTTGCGCCCAGTGCCCAGCTTAACATAAACCTGGGTACTGACTCAAACCCAGGTTGTCACATTTGCATAGCAAGCAGCTTGACCACTGAGCCATCTCCCTGGCCCCACATCTGCATATCTTACTTGTTCTATTTTCTCAAGGACTTTAGTAGTATGCTCTGATAAGCGGAGAAAGTCAAGGAATCCAGCCCCCCTGAACTATATGAAAGACTACTTTGCAGACATTTTCAAAAACATTCTTGAAACCTGATTTATCCCACTTGAATAATGTGCTCAACTTCTAACCAATTAGGCACAGCACACAGGTAAAGTGTGTACTGGCTCCTCTAATAAGGCCACTGTCAATCAGTGGGAAAAGATTGGCCTGGGAGCAGAAGTTTCCAGGTTTCCAGGGTAAGAGGAGATGCCTTTTCTGGGATAATTCTCTAGGTATCAACTAGAAAGTGATTTGGCTAGTGTCCCCTTTTACTTTGTATTATGCTCCCCTTCTGTCCCTAGTTCAGGAGATAGACATTCTTTATGACCCCTGTCCCCAGTCCACAGGATAGGACCCCGTGCAGCCTATGTACATGGCCAGCACTCTATCAGTGAGCCCCAGCCCTCCCAGCTCTTCAATGATCCTGGTTTCCCAGGCACACTGTGGTCTGACTGCCACCGGGCAGTGTAGACAAGCCTGCCCCACTTTCAGGTTTTCTCTCTGAAGTTTCAGACATTCTGAACTCCCTGCGGCTCCTTAGACACAGCATTGTGTCTCATGACCTTAGTCTTTTGTGAATACCACTTTCCAGCCAGACGTGCCTTGATCCTCTATCATCTGCTTGATCTTTAAAATAGCATATATACTGCCTTAATTAAAAAGATTTTCCCAACTCTCCTTCCCATCTCAAATCTCTTCATCTAACTAAGAAATAGTTAGATTTATTTCTTTTTCATTGTTCTACTGTTTTTTTTCCAGTTTATATGGTCTTGGGTCACATGAGGACATTTTCGTACAAGTGTATAAATGTACTTTGAGATATTCTCCTCCATATCCTGATTTTCCTCTCCCACCCCTCTCCTATGCCTCGAATCTCTTTGTTCCCCTAGAGTCATTTCTGCTTTACATCATAAGTACATATCTGATTTTATCGGTCTATATAAAAGCTGGGAACCACAAATGAAAGAAAGCCTGTGATATTTGTCTTTCTGAGAGTTGCTTAATATGATCATCTCCAGTCGTGTCCATTTTCCTGTGAGGGATGCAACTTTACTTTTCTTTTGGGCTGAATAGTTCCAGTGTGTGTGTGCATGTGGATGCATGTGTCTACACACACACACACACACACACACACACACACACACACACACACACACACACATGGCTGCTGGTCATATCTTGTCTGGTGTATTTGTATTGCTGTATGTGGTTTCCAGCACTGGGTAAGTCACTGATGGTCTTTTTCTCCTAGCACCTTACACAGAATCTTCTAGTATTACGAAAGCCAGTCTACAGGGAAGAGGTTCTGGTCAGTTTGAAATTGGTTCTTTGTGTCCTGCAGCTAAAGTGGCTTTCTTCAGTAATGGAGTCTTGCCATGTGGTTATGGTGGATAACGAAGGATGATGCTAACAGCCTGTGCTCTTTTGAAGGCTTCTGAGGTCTCTGAACAGGAACTTTCAGGGAGATATTCCATGCCTTAATTTTCCTTTAATAATCCATGTAGTCTGGGAGCTATACTTTCCACCCATGCAGGGTAATTGCATTGAAAAATCCTTTTAAAGTTGTATTTTGAAATTAGCTTACTAAGCGGTGAGTTTCCATAATATTTTTCCATTCATTCTTAGTTTGGGTAATTTACCCACCACTCCCTCCTCTCTTCCAGTCATAAGTTCATCAATGATTAATTCTGTAACCCCCATAATCCTCTCTCTCTGTTATGCCACATGTGCCCTACCACCCCTCCCACTTCTTTTTAAAATTGGATTTCATCAGGCTTTTCACACACCCTTCTTTGTGTTAGCCCCCCTTTCCATCCTTAGTTTCCTCCCATACTCCTGCACCCTCCCTGCTAAACCAGCATTCTCTTGTTGAATGAACTAGTAGTCCAATGATCAATGAAAACAGAGAATGGGAGCATCCTTGTTTTGTTCCTGGTTTTGATGAAAGTGCTTGGAGGCCTTCTCCATTTCATCTGATGTTGGTTACAGGCTCATTACATAACCCTTATTGTGCTGAGATATATTCCTTCAATTCCTAGTTTCATTGGGATTTCTTTTTATTCACAAAAGATGTTGGATTTTATCAGAAGTCCTTTCTGTATCTACTGAGCTTATCACATGATTTCTGCCTAGGAGTACATTTATGTGATGTATTACATTTATTGATTTGTTTATGTTAAGTCATCTTGGTATGAAGCAAACTTGATTGTGGTGAATGTCTTTTCGGACATTTCTTTAATTTGCTTTGCATGGGTTTTTTATTGAGAATTTTTGTATTCTTTGTTGGTGACATTACCATTTCCTTCTCTTGCTATACTATTACCTAACTGTGTATCATAGCAATACTGGCTTCCTAAAAAAAATTTTGCAGCATTCCCATAATTTCTCTTTTATGGAATAATGTGTGAAGCCTGGATGTTAGCTCTTTAAGGTATGGTAGAATTCTTTGGTTGTGTGTGTGTCTGTGTGTGTGTGTGTGTGTGTGTGTGTGTGTGTGTTTAGCTAATGGTTTGTCAATCTTGTTTGTCCTTGCAAAGAGCTAACTCTGTTCAGTTGATTCTTTGCTTCATTTTGTTTTTCTTTCCATTTTATTAATTTCTACCCTATCTTGATGACTTCTTTCCATGTGCTAATTTGGAATTTGGCTTGTTCTTGTTTTTCCAAGGCCCAGAGGTTCACTACTATCATTTGTTTGAAATCTCTCTGGTTTATTAATATCATTTGTAACTATAAAGTTCCATCTTGAGGTGGCTTTGCTTGCATCCCACTGGTTTCCACACACTGTGCTCTCATTTTCTCTGGCTCTGGGACTTCTGAAATTTCCTTCTTGATTTCTTTGCTAGCGTAGTCATAGTTCAAGAGTGTGGTGCATCCATAATCCAAGGGTGGTTTGCATTCTCCTTGGGTTTGTTTACATTCTTCTTTCTCTTGCTGTTGATTCTGATTTTGGTCAGATAGACCACAAGAAATTATTTCAATTTTCCTGTTTTTTTAAAGACTTGCTTTGTGTCCTGTTAGAGTAAGTTCTACCAGTGTTGAGAAGAACTCCCAGGAGTGTTTGTATGGCCCATTCTGTAGATCTCTGTTAAGCCTATTTCCTCTGTGACATAATTTAACTCAGATATTTCTCTATTTTTTATTTGGATGTCAAGAATAGGGTATTATTTGTAATTTTTGATTCACATAAGTGTTTATTTGCATCTTCTTTGGTGTCTTTAAATATTCTTATAATCATTCATTTGAATTTTATGCTTGGAATTTCTTCTCATTTATTCTCATTGGGACCTGTTATTTTACAGCTGGTAGTTTTTAGGGGTGAGTGCATTGCCTTGGGTTTGTGTTGTTGTTATTGTTTTGTTTTGTTTTTTGTTGTTGTTGTTGTTTTGTTGTTTTGTATTTTGTTTCTTCTATGTATACATGGGAGTTATTTTATAGATTGGATCTTATTTGCTGTGTTTTTTCAGTTGAAGTATCCTCAAAGTTGAAGTGGGACTGAGTTGTAGTAGGACTGAGGTGCACCATTCAGTGTCTAATCCCTCAATCTATATCCTCAGCTCCTGGTCTCTTGAGTTTGTGTCACTCTGGGTATAGAGTATTGATTGCAAAAGCAACCACAATTCTGGAAAGACCCACGATTCAAGTGCCACAGTAGCTAGCTAAAACAGTTATTACTTTAATAACTATGGAAGGAACCAGTGCATCATCATGCATAGTATGACATTAGTTACTGAGGTTGGGAGTGGAAGGGAAGTGGATAGGGTTAGGGACTGGAGATCCTATTAGACAAACAGAAAATCTATTGGTAGGGAAAGTAGCTGAAAAGGGAAAACTGGGATGCCCTTGGGTCCAAAAATTAAAGATTACTGAAGCTATGGGAATTTGTAGTTAAGAAGTAGAAGATAGTAGGATGAGAAAAGGGGGGGTTAGGATTGAAAAGAAAAGTGTATGTGTTGTGTATGAAGAATGGCAGGGATTATGCAAAAATGGAGATTAAAAATAATAATAGCAAATAACAACAGCAAAAAGATAAAGTGCAATGAAACTACACCAGGTTAAAAATAGTATCACACCAGCCACTGCTCCTTCCTTGGTGGGATGTTTTGATTTCTTTTTCCCCCTTTAAATGGTTCATGTAGAAAACTGCAATTTTACAACTCTAGTTCAAACCCATAATGCAGATCTAGGGTATGCATTGACTCATGGGAGTTTAATCCAAACTATCCTTTGGATCGAGTTTTCTTTTCCTATACTGATGCTTGTTAGGTAATAACTACTCTCCAGGTTGTTGAATCTGCAAAGGCCCTGTCTCTCTCTGGTTTGGCACCAGTGTGCATGGGAATGTGGGGAGATGGGAGCTCTTGCTGAAGTCTCTATGGATTGCAGTGGGAGCCATAGCAGGGAGGCTGCCTCAGCCTCGCAGTGTCTTCAACCCAGGCCTCCAGACTACACCTATCTCTAGGCTTTACCCACAAAGGTATATCTGACCCTTGAGCCAACCAGGCTCTACAGAAGTTCTTCTCTCCTGTTTGTGATACCAGTGTGTGGGGCCAAAAACTGTTTTCTGGCAGATCTCAAGTCCTCATTGACCTTGGCCAAATTCCTCCATGATAGTAGTGAATCTCTGCTTCGGCCGGGCTTGTCAGTTTGGGGATCTCAACATCAACAGTGTGTCCTGTCTTTGGTTAGTTCAGCTGTTTGCTTCTGAAGCATGAGGAGCTTGTGTGCGTGTGCGTGTTGGAGTGGGGAGCACTTTCCTAGAGGTTTCCAGTAACTTTATTCAATGGCACTTGTTATGGCTAAGCCCTTGATTCTCAGACCCTCCTGTAGGCTTCCAGGCATCCCTGTGGAGATCGCAATAGGCTTAATAAATTCACCTGTAACCATCATGTGCCATCCCATCACACATATATGCACACACATGCACACATACACATACAGAGAGAACATACATCATTTCCATTATAATTAAATGTCTACTCATATATCCCTCCTGTTAGACTAAGAGCTTTTTAAGTTCAAGGACTACCTTGTATCTCTATATCTTCAATTCCTAATCTGATACTCAACACAGGAATTCAGTAAATATTTGATAAATGAAAAAAAGGCCTCCCCAGTTGAGCCCTTCACAGTTCCTGTGGTGAAGTTCAGAACTTGAGTACGGAGCTGGGCACTCAAAGACGCAGGAATTATGACCCTGTAATATTTAGTGGAAAATTTTCAACAGGAGCTTCTTTGGCTTCTAATTAGGGGAATTATGTTAATGAGCCACCTTGCAAAATCCCTGATAATCATCCTCCAAACTTACCCCACTGGGTCTCATTTAGATGTAAAGGATCACAGAAACAGTGTGGTAATGAAGACAGTTTCTGGCCTCAATTAGCACGCACTGCCCTCATTGCACCCTGAGGATCTCCTGTCTGCTGGACATGAAGAGCCAGCTCAGCAAACCACAGTCCTGGGGCTTTTCCAGGTCCTCAGTTATCTTCCCCACTGAACCTGCTACAACGCCCACGCTCATGCTCACCATGTATTTAGTCCACGGACTATTTTTATGATAGTAAAGTTAATGGTATTGATTCTTTGACTATGTCTCAACAAATATTCATCAAATCATCCTGGAGTCTAGAAAGATAAACATTAAATTCCACAGAAGCATCAGGATGGAGCTTCAATTCTGATATGTAATACCAGATATGCAATACCAGAGTATTGGGAAAGAATCATTGCTATGCTGAAAAAAGTTAGGCCACTTGCTGCCTGCATTATTCCTAAAGCATGGCTAATAGTCAGACCCCATGAAGGGAGATATATTGTTGCCTTGGGAACAAGGGAATTAGCAAGGTTAACCCTCCATCTTCATCTCTGTTCCTCTTTACTTGTCACTGCGTGACAAGTGAACTTCAAGGAACTGACATTTGAAATATCAGCCAGAAATACAAGAGGATAGGTACAGGTGTCCAAATTTATTAATTCACTCACTCAATCTGTCTTCCTGTCTGCTTTGTTCCAGTAGAGTCTGGGTCCTGTCTTCTAGATGAGAGTTTCTAAAGGGAGCCTGGGACTCTCCCAGGAATTGTGAGAGGGAGTCAGTCTCTCTCCAAGTATGGGCCTTTGTTAAGGTGTCTAGTTCATCAGCTGCCATGCTGATATTATATATCTGATTTTGAGCTAGTTGCATGATTATTCAAAGTCAAGATTATGTTGTACTACTTTCTTTCAACTTGGTAACAACGTAACCAAGTTCTGGCCAATGGGCTATCAGCATACAGTTGTGTATCATTTCTGAACTGAATCCTTAAATCAAACAATGTGGATCTTCTCTACATTTTCCTGTGCCCCTTCATGCTCATAGCCAGGTTAATAAGTACTGATACTATATTACTAATATGAGAGATTTATGCAAGGAATTGGTAGAGGAACAAGTTCAGAGAACTGCCAAGCTAAGAATGTTTTCATCATGACCATTGATGCCAGTGGAGAATAACCTTCTATTTGGTTAAACCTTGCTTCTCTGGGTCTCTGGTACAGTAGCTGAAGTGACATTTAAATGATATAGTAGGTTATATCCTAACTTGCTCATATTAGATAATATATAGTGAATTATACCCTAAGTGATATATGGAGTCACTTGGCACCCCCAATTTTCTGAATAATTGTACTATTTATTGAGCGCCGCCACATGTCAGATTTTGGAAGGCACAGTAAGCTTTCTAGGAAGAAAACTAACCTAGACGCTGAGGATGATACCAGCCATGAGGGAACAGCTGTCATAGAGCACTGTCCTCTGAGAAAAACAGTCACTGTCTTCATTAGATCAGCTGTGCTTGGAACATCACAGCAGGCCTCTGACTGCTAGTATTCCTTTATAGGAGGGGAATAGGGCGTCACCAGACACTCCCATCTGAGCATCCAGCTACTCTTTCCAGCCATTTGTATGTAGTGGTGTCTCGATGGGGTGCAAGGCTAAGAGAAAGGGACTTTATTTGTGTGACTGTGGTGAAGCCATCATCTATGCTGGGTGAAGACTTTCCAGTGCAACTGCTTTGGGTTCACCTATACTTCTGCCAACCATCCCTCATCTGGGCATGTTTTGTACACAAGATACTTAACTTTGCACACAAGTTAATTAACTGGTTCACCCAGAACCTGAGTCTCTTGGATGGACTTTGATATAAGTGAACTTTGGTTTGTGGTTGGAGCCTTAGAAAGGAGGGTAAATGTGGTTAACATCTCCTTTGGAAGGAATTTCTACAACACTTGCAAATCTGTGACAAATTACCTGACAGAAGCGACTTAAGGGAGGAGGGTTCTATTTTGGCTCACAGTTTTAGGGCATATGGTCAAGTATGGTGAAGGAAGCATGGCAGCTGAAGCGGCTCTGATCATAGTGGCAGGAACTCAGCCCGTCAGGAACCAGAGCTTGGGCTGAAGGGGAAGCACATAGCACCTTCTAGGCCTCTCTCTCCAGCAACCTACTCTTGCTGGCTAACCCACTGTACCAAACGTTCAACAACCTTCTAAAACAGTACCACCAACTGGAGGTGACATGTTCAAATCAAAGAGTCTATAGGGGCCATTTCACGGCAAATGACAAGAGTGGATACAGTCATGGGAAGTACAATTACATAACATTTATGCTCAGATGATTTTATTTCCTAACCCATGGCCGGCCATCACTAATTCATTGTCCTTTCTTTTCCAAGAGCAGACAAATACTCGCAACCACAGCCTCTAGGCATTACCAATTGATCTGACTTTACTGCAAAGTATGACATCTGGATAGTTTCCTTGACTGGTGGACCGAGCACTGAGCCTTACACACAGCACTTACTTTAATGTTTTAGTTTCCTGTGACTGCAGTAGCAACCTTACAGCAGGGTAAACTCATTTTTCACTGTGCTAGAGGCTAGAAGCCTGGAATCAAGGTGTCAATAAGCTGACCCCCTCCTCCCAGGATGTCCAGAAGAACTCATTACTTTATTCTGTCTGCTGCTAACACTCCTTGACTTGAGGCCATCATGTTTCCCATCTTCCTGCTGGGCCTCCCTCCTCTGTATCTCCCTCCTAATCCACATGCTGTGCTTATGAACCAACTCCTGCATCCAAGATAAACTCCTCTCAGCATTTTTAATTTGATCACATTTCATGTTCATCTAAGATAGTATTTTCAGATTGTGGGGATTAGGGCATAAACATACATTGGGGGAACCACCACTTAACCAGTGTAGCACCAGAGTACCCATGTAGATAAGAAATGACCTGGTTGCAAGAGCTATATACACCGATGGGAGATATAAATCTATTAACTGGAAACTGTAACATAATGCTATGAATACTAGCAAATTTGGTTGGAGGAAGCCCAAAGAGAGATACCCAGCCTTAGTGGATTGAAGATTCTAGAAGGCTTCCTAAAAGAAGTGGCATCTTACTGGTTCTTGCTTAGTTTATTTGCACTCTTTCAAAGTATGGCCCTCTCGAGGCTGTCAGTAAGTATTTTCCTTCTACTCTCTCAGCTTGCTGTTGGTCTTTTAAGATTGCTACCATGAAAAAAAAACAGAGGTAGTGTACAGGCTCTGAAAGCTCTAGAAAAAGGATGAATCAGAAGAGCAAGAGGAGGTGATTCAACCTGAAAAAGGAGACATGAGTGATAGAGCAGTGAGAAGGTGGAAAGGAAAGAGCAGTGGGAGCCAACAGAAGGTTGAGAAGAGGAGCCTAGTGCTCTGTTTTATACCATTAGTCGTGCCTACCAGAAGGGATGCCGCTATTGGGGCTTGCACAAGTAAACCCATCTCAATTTCAGTGGACTTTAGCAGAAAAGGAGAATTGGTTGGCTGTACATAATGGAGAGGCTCACATTTCCCTTCAGATCTGTCTGGATTCAAGGCTGCAAATGACAGGACTTAGATAGAAAGCTAATTGCTCTCTTTCTTTCTCAGGTATGATTTCCTTTGTCTTGCTTCATTCCGGTGGGCCACAGAAGTTTCACGTTGAAATGTCAATGGAAGAAAAGCATTTCTTTCCCAGTATTTCAATCAATAACTTCATGTTCTGAAACTTATGGGCCCAGTGTAATTATGTGCCTGAATCAGAACCAATTATGGTGGCTCTGAGGTGTCTAGCCTGTCTGATGTGAGTAGATGACAGATAGAAGTCAATTTCTACTTATAATTACTTCTGTCCCTAAACCGTCAGGGAGATGACAAGCTGTGGTTCCTTAAAGGACAAAAACGGCTACTTAATACCAGGAGAAGGTATTGATCACGCCAAAAATGAGTATCTACACAGAAAATCATAATAATTGCCCTTGTTACTCTGATCCCTGCCATTGAATCAGGCTTAACGTGGTCCACGTAGTTCTCACAGCAATGTAATGAAGTAGACACTGGAAGTGTGTGTGTGTGTGTGTGTGTGTGTGTGTGTGTGTGTGTGTGTGTATTATCCATTTTATAGATTTGGAAATCAAGAGTAAGTGAAATGAAATTGTTCCCTAGCTCACATGGCCTTAAATCTGAATCTATCTGGCTTCACAGCCAGTTTATTCGCTAGACCATACCTACTCTCAGGCCAGTGACTTGTGTCTCCCATCTTTCTGTGTTTCAATATCTTCATTAATAAAATGAAAACTGTTATAGTTTGAATCTGATGGGTTTCCTCATAGACTCTTGTGCTGTTTGAGAAGATTGTAGAACCATTAGGACAGGAAGTGTACTTGGCAGAGATAGGGCCCTGCGAAGGGGTCTTGAAGGTCATAGCCCAGTGACTTCAATTTTTACATTATGCTTCCAGATCTTCCAAAGCACAAGGAACAGCAGCCACAACCTCACACTGCCAGCCGAGTATCAGGCTGCTCCACCATTCCTCCCCTGCTGTGACAGATGGGGTCAATGAGTATCAGGCTGCTCCACCATTCCTCCCCTGCTGTGACAGATGGGGTCGTCTGAAATCATGAGCCAAAATAAACTCCTCCTCCTGTAAGCTGCTTCAGCTAGGTATTTGTTCACGGAGAGAAGAAAGGTAACCGATGCAGAGATCTTGCTCACTGGGCTACTGTGAATGTGAGATGCTAGCTAGTCAACAAATGGCATCTGTCACTATTGGCCATGACTGGGCTCCTCAGCATGCCCACAGGAAGCCATTCAGGGAAAGTAGTGTGATAAATTGTCCTTTGACCCAGAAATTCCACAAAGGGATGGCTCCTTCAGGTACATCCCAGGCCTTCTTGTCCTCTAGGGGCCTACCACAGTTAAAGGATTCTCTATAAGCCATTGGCTTGCAGGATTCCAATAACTCCATTTCTATATCCAGAGTCTCCCTTTGTCTAATTTATAGGAGCGGACCAGTTGAATACTAAGAACAGCTGACAGGCCTTCGAAGCTTCCAGCTGCTAGGGAACTACTGATCTCTGGCTCCACTCCAATTCCTCCTCCTCCACGGTACCCTCCAGGGAGGTGGCCGGCTGGTGAATTCTCTCTGCATCTGCTGAACTGAAACAGCATATTGATGATGGCCTGCAAATGTGAATTAGATGGGAACTGCTTTGCACTTCAATAGAAGAACAGGTGTTAGTTCTCTGGAAGGTAGAGTGGAGAGGATGCTTTTCTTCTGTTGGGATGCAGGGGAGGGGAAGGGAGTTGGCTCCTAACCTGTACCACTGATTTCTGAGCACTTGCTTTGGACCCACTGTCTGCTTGTCGTTTTATTCACGGTATCTTGTGATTCCTTTCCATAGACACACCCTCCAGAAAAGATTTTCCTATCTTAAGTACAACAGTCAGCTTTTTGTTACCACAATACAAATGTCTGACTCCAGCTTGACCCTCTATTAACAGCCTTCTCTGGACAATTCAAGAGGGAGCTGATTGCAGTGGTACATGCCTAAAATCCTAGTTATTCAGGTAACTGGAGCAGGAGGGTCAGGGCTGTGAGTCCAGCCTGTGTTACCCAGTGAGATTCTATCTCAAGTTTTTTTTTTTTTTTTTTTTTTTAAAGGCAAGGGTTGTAACATAATGGTTGAGTGTTGCCTGGCATTTGAAAGGCTCTGGGTTTATTCTTCAGTACAAGAAACAAACAGCCCTAAGGAGTCTTGTGAGCACAAGCTTCCCAAGGCATATGCTTAATGACCCAAAGATTCCCTACTGGACCCCAGACCCAGAGGATCCACCAGTTCTGGAAAACATCACCTTGAGGACCAAACCTCCACTCATAGCAGGAAATGGAGTCAGAAACCACACCCAACCCCAGCATAAGTTTATAAATGAATACCTCAGTGTTCCACATCAAGACAGCTTCTCAGACCAAGAAACTCAAATGCAGGGACTGCACTGGGTGCTCAGTATCAATCACGCCCTTTGGGCTTTGGGGAAATATTCCAAACGGAGACACTGGGCTTTCTTAGATCATGAGTTCTGGAGCTAGAGCAGGAATTGGCAGATGTTTGTGATAAAAGTTCAAGTGTGAATAGTTAGGACTTGGGAGTGAGGGGTTCCACCTTCTCAGTTTTTTTTTCCCCTCTCATCTCATCCTTACTACTGGAGCAGTAAAGAACCCACAGAGAAATAAACTGATAGTCTGCCAGGGTTAAAGAAATATGTATGCAGGTATTCACTGCCTTGTCCAATGAGCAGATATGAAACCTTATTGAATTCTTCCATTTCCTCATCTGCAAAGGGAGCTATAGTACCCGTTCACACCCATTTTAAGTGTGGTACTTGATGTGTTGTGAAGATTGATGAGTCTATGCATAAGGAGCTCTTATAACAGCGTTTGCCATAGAGGGAGGGTCACTGCCATATGGTGCCATCTCAGCCATTGTCAGCATCATCTACTTGCAGCTGTTAAATGTGACCATGGTTAAAATGTGCTTCCCAGGGTGCTGTTAGGATGAAAGGAGAAAATGGGTGCACAGGAAATGACCCATGAGGCACCCCTCCCACTTTTATTGGGATAAAAAGGAGGAGTGACACAGGTGCTTGTGTGGAACCCAAGACAGGGCTCTAAAGATTGCCAGTCCCAGAGCAGAAAGACAATACGGCACAGAAGAGAGACCACTTGACTCAAGTGCAAAGGACAGCTCCAAGAGGGGTTTTCTATAGAAACTGGGCTTGGGGAATTGGTGAAGAGTGCAGTGACCATTTCCTATAAAAATAGTTACATGAAATGCCATTATGACCCAGCAAAAGGATTGCCCTCACAAGACTCATAGAGGGGGTACCGGTGTACCTTACTGCATACACCCACCCCAGCCCCCTGGTTTCCTCCAGATGATTGACACACTGTGCCTTTCAAGGAGTCAGCTAAGGTCTACAGAGTTTAGAGGTGCTTAATGCATCCCTGTTTTGTCTTCTGCCTGCCTGGCCTTCTTGAATGCAATGAAAGAAACGCAGCGTGAGTTTAATGTCTTCTGCAAACACAAGCTGCCAAGATGTCTGCATGTGAGTTTAAGCTGTAATAGATGGTGTTCCAGAGGCTTAGCTGGAACTCCAGAGTCAGAGATTGGGCTTCAGGTTCTAGCACAGCTATGACTTTCTGCATGACCATGGACAGCCTACCTGGTCAGGATCTGTCTCCTCACTAGCAAGACAGGGAGTCCCACGGGATTCAAGCATATGGGAACACAAAGCATGGTATTGGACATTTAAGAGGCTGTGGCAGTATGGAAATGACTGGATCTGGGGGTATAGGGCAAGATGGACCTGGATTTAATCCATTCAGTGTTGGATCCCACTGACTGTCCAAGATGGCGAGAACCTTACATTCTCCACCTGTAAGGTGAGTTCAGTGATTGGGAAGGCAACAGCTTTCAACAGTACTTGGTTCGAAGCTTGACATTATAAGAGCAGTAGTCATTTGTTTTATTGCCATGTCCACTGGTACTAATCACAGTGGAAAATTTGAAAGGGTGGGGGGGAACCTGCCTTAGGTCTCTGACTGACTGGGTGGACCAAAAGCAGTGGAAAATGGCCTCAACTTCCACCTTAATCTTTAAGGCTCTGAAGTCAAGATTCTGTCAGGGCCACATTTACTCAAGAATCTTTCTTTGTATCTGCCTCTGGTAGCTGCCAGCAGTTCTTAGCTTATAGCTACATCTCTGCTTCTACGGACACGCCACCTCACCCTTCATCTGTCTGTGTCTTCACCATGTTTCTCTCTGCTTCTATTGTAAAGACACTCAGGACAACTCCTAGAACTTGTAGTAACTGGTCTTTTGTCACTGTGATAAAACACACACACAAGAAGCAACATGGGAAGGAAAGGGTTTATTTCTCAGGTCATACTCCATTACTGAGGTAAACCAGGGCAGGAGCTCAAGGCAGGGACCTGGAGACTATAACAGAAACAGAAGCCAAGGGTGGAACACTACTTACTGGCTTGTTCCTTACAACAGCGTTTCTCAACACATGGGGGCCAATCCCTTTGGAGGGTTGAGTGACCCTTTCACAGGGCTCATAAGACCATCAGAAAGGACAAATATTTACATTACAATTCATAACAATAGCAAAAGTATAATTATGAAGCAACAACAAAAGTAATTTTATGGTTGGGGGGTCATCTCAGCAAGAGGAAGTGTATTTAAGGGGTTGCAGCATTAGGAAGGTTGAGGACCCCTGCCTCATGGCTTGCTCAGCTGCTTTCTTATAGCATCCAGGCTAGGACCACCTGCTCAGAGGTAGCACCACTCACAGATAGCTGGACCCTCCCACATTAATAATCAATCAAGACAATACCCCACAGACAGGCCCACAGGCCAATGTGATGGAGTCAATTCCTCAGTTAGGTTCCCTTTTCCAAGCTGTCCCTAGTTTGTGTCAAGTTGACAAAAACTAACCAGCACATGGCCCACCTGGACTGCCTGGGAAAGCCCTCCTCATCTCAAGATCCTTAAGTACATCTGCAAAAATGTTACCATTAGAGGACTCTGGGAATGGAGCCTTGCTACCCTTCGGAGCCTCCATTTCAACCTACTTCACTTTATGGGTCTCATAGAAAGCATGTACAGCATGACCTGGTTCTGGGGCTGCGCACGGAACCCCTGCACTCCATTTCTTCCACCAAGCTGCCGTTGATGGTTTTAAGGATTAAATGAGGCAGTATGGAGAAAGCACTTAGCCTGGTCAGGAGGGGAGTGTAGAGACTCAGCAGAAAGGATAAGGAGACGTTGGGGCACAGGAAGGGAGGAAGGAGGAGTCTTAAAGATGCCTACTGTGCACAACATCCTGGGACTAAATGAACTGTTGCTCTGGAGCTTTGCTGAGAAGGTCGCCATGGTCAAGTGCAAACCACATCTGAGTGATGTGCCCCACTCATGTCCCTTTCTCTCTGGAACTGTTGGAACGCATCGGTTCATTGATCATCGCTCATCTAAAAGCCCCAAACCGGCCAAGTCACAAGATGTAACTCAACCCTTCTCCTGACCCCTTGCCTGGCTAGTGTCCTCCTCAGGCCTCTGTGGTCCTCAGCCTTTGACTAAGAGGAAGTGACTTCTGCTATAGGTGCTAAAGCCACACAAATGAGCCAGGCAACTTAGCACAGGAAGTCCCTTTTGGCCTCTTAATTTGCTACACCATATGCTCTGCAGGCTCCAGACTTGGCGTCCTTAGCAGAGAGTAATGCCCTTTCTGATGGGATTTTGTGGCTATGTCTCTGATGACTAAGGGCTCCTTGAGGTCAAACATAAACCAAAGGCTTTGAGGTTCTTGACTTCCAGGCCAGATGTTTCCCTCACATCAATGCATAGCATTTCAGCAGAGGGATTTCGTGTTCTGCTCGCTGCTCTGTGTTGCCACTGAAGCCACCCAGGGAGGGTTGTCCTTCACATACAGGGGCAAGAGTCAGCCTCAGAGCCACTCCTAGAGTTGGCACTGGGACTCACTGAACTCATGATGACTGTGAATCTCAGGTCCTCCCCGAGACAACAAATTTGAGTGAACAGACAGGTGGCTCTGTGCTAGCTGGGGAACACAGCTGTCATGGTAAAAGAATCTGCGTAAACTCCAGAGAACATCTGCTAGTCTAAACAACATAGCTCACTCGACTGCAGATAGTATAGCAATGTATGTCTGGCTGTACAAGTGTGTCCTTTCTCCACTAGTGAATGTAATCTGTTCCCCCAAGCAACCTATAGGCTGTGTGTGAGGTGGGTGCTTAATCTGTAGAATTAGGCATTTTCCTAAATACATGTGTGAGGTGGTCTGCTTCAGGGCCACGGCAGGCTTTTCGGACCAAGTACAACATGGAACTTACCAGCAGGTATCTTGAACAAGCAAGGAAGTGAACAATAGTATTGGTTAATGAGAAAGTACATTCAATAACCTGCAGTGTTATGAATATTTATTAATGACTTGTTGGAATAAGAAGGCTGCCAACAAATAGCTAACTGGAACAAATCAGTGCCCAGATGTGAAAGGTACTACCTTTAGGGAAGGAGTACAGAGCAGCCAGAAGTCAAGCAGATGCCAGGCTGGCGACGTAGCTCTATCACTATCTATTAGCATTGGGTTCCATATCCAGTAGGAGGAAAAAGTGCACTGGGTATTGGGCATGTTGGTGCATGTGTAAAATCCTAGCAGTAGGAGCAGAAGGATCAAAACCCAAGGTTAGAGCTAGAGAAAATGGCTACCCCGTAAGAACAATGGCTGCTTCTCCAGAGGACCAGGGCTTGATTCCAAGTACCTGCATGACTCACAACCACGACTGTCGGTAACCCCAGGCCCAGGGCATCTAACACCCTCTTGTGGCATTAGTAGTACAGGGCACATAGGTGGTACATAGACACACCTGGACTCAAAATACCCATGCACATAAAATAGATGAATTTTTTTTCTTTTGAAAAAAGAACCCACAGTCCAGAGAAAACATTATGAAACAACAAACACAAAACAAATCTCCAAAAATGCCACTTTAAATTCACTTCATGCCGGTCATCACTACCGAGCACGGAGCCTGCCCTTAGCGTCGGTCATCACTACCGAGCACGGAGCCTGCCCTTAGCGTCGGTCATCACTACCGAGCACGGAGCCTGCCCTTAGCGTCGGTCATCACTACCGAGCACGGAGCCTGCCCTTAGCGTCGGTCATCACTACCGAGCACGGAGCCTGCCCTTAGCGTCGGTCATCACTACCGAGCACGGAGCCTGCCCTTAGCGTCGGTTGTGTACCCAGACTCCACTGGAGAAAACCGTTTTATCTTTCGTGAGCTGTTTCAACTGTAGGTAGCTTCTGGCTTAGAGTGGGCAGTTTGTGTTTACCTCACCTCTAAGGATAAAAGCCCATAAAAATAAAATTGGAAAACATAATATATATGCAAAAGTTCTGTAAAGTAAATCACCATCCTCCTCCTCCTCCTCCTCCTCCTCCTCCTCCTCCTCCTCTTCCTCCTCCTCCTTTAAGATGGTTCTCAGTGATTGAGCTCAGCTTCAGTGCATAAGATCCTATCTGGACAACCACCCCTCACAAAAAGTCAGGCAGACATGGCTCCAAATAATAACATCCATGCCATCTCTTAGAGGGATAATCCTGAGTAAGACTTCTTTTTCCAGGTCTTGGTTTTCTGACTTGTGATAAATGTTGCTCACTCACAGGCTTGCTTTGGACTTATATGAGATTGTGATTATGAATTCATTTTTTTCCACATTTTATTTCTTGTTTGTGACTTTAATAAAGAACACTTTTTAAAGGCTGTATCTGAGGGAAGCAGACAGCTGACTCCAGGTAAATGGCAGGTGAGCATGGAAAGACTCTCCACGGGCTTTTTTACTTTCCTTGCACCTCTTGAGGTCAGAGAGGCAGCTGAAGGTTCTAGATCTGCTCAAGAACTATAGACCTAGTTTCCCTAAGCCACAACACCAGGAATGGTACTGGGACGCAAGCCAAACCTTGCAAACCAACAAACAAAACAAGATGACCTCTATGCTGTGCAGCCCTGGGCTTTTGAAGCAGTTTTGGAGGAGGATGGGAGGAACACGAACTCAAATGGTAAAGCCCTTGATTGCATGCATTGAATTAAACGACACCCCAGTGACTATGCTTCTGTAACTCACCTGCTTGTTCAGGATGGCTTCTGGTGTGTTCCATGATGTGCTGGTTAGGTAGAGGTTGGCTTTGTATTAGTTCATAAGACGCTCACTCATGAGGACCCCAGATGAGGATGGAAAACGTCATTTGTATTGGAAACCCTCTGTGTTCCCTATTCCCTGCTATGTCTCAGACTAAAGCTGCACTCAGGTGATGCTATCAGGGACTCTGCATGGTAGGAAGGCCCCTGCAGTACTTTCGGAGGTGCCAGCAGGATGAGGGACAATGTGGTTTACGGTGTCAAGATTGCATGTAGGCTTTGTACTTAAATTCATACGGGTTTGAATCCCAGGTGTTAGCTACTGCCCAGCTTAGTGAATTTCATCAAGCTCTCCCATCAGACACCTCACCTCAGGGACATAGACTGTGGAAGGAGTTAGGACACTTGACTAAAGTCACAGAGCTATAAGCCAGACGGTTTCATTGACTCTCAAGACTCTGACACCAAAGCCCCGGGCTTGCAGATTCCTCTAAGAGTTTGGTTTATAGAGCTGTTACTTTAAAATACGGGCTATGTTGTTAGATAGGTTTCATGAGGCCAAAAAGAATGGCAACTTGTGAAAAGACTTCTATTCAAAGTTCCCAAGAGGAGGGGTAACTCCATGCCATTCGGGGGTTATATGAGGAAAGCATATGTATCCCCAAACATATCATGTTGGTCAGAAGATGGGTGTGGTAGGAGGAGAGCCAAGGAAAGAACTGAGGCCTCTGTAGCGACACAAGATGAGGCAAGATGATTACCCAGGCTTAGGATGGGTGGCTGAGTAATTACTGTAGAACTTGTGGTGTGGGACTCTCCTGGTTTAACTGGTACATGGTCTGATGGTGATGAAGACAAAAAAAGTTGGCCTGTGGTGTCCAAGCCTGCTAAAGGAGGCATTCAAGAGTAGTGAATTGACTTGCACAGGAAAAGCTGCTGATAGGGTTTGGGTTCTCCGATCTAGATAGCTTTGGGAGGTATATTTCTTTCTTGGTTAGCAAGCTCTTGAGATGTCAAAGCATCATAAAACACAAAAACATCAAACAACAACAACAACAACAAAACTCCTTGATGAAATCAGTTCCCTCATCCTTGGACTTTTGGAGCTACATGGTTCTTGCAGATGGATCAGGATGGCAGATGTTCCTTCTGCACTGGGATCGAGTCCAGGCTTTGTATGGTTTCTTCCACTACAACTCCAGGCTTACAAGGTAGTTTTGGAGGAAGCGGTCTGGAGATAGAGCTCAATGGTCAAGTGCTTGCCCAGCATGCAGGAAGCCTTCTGTTTTGATTCCAGAATAAATCGGGTGTGGTAGTATATGGCTGTAACCTCCACAACAGGAGATAAAGTTGTGAGGATCAGAAGCTTAAGGTGATATTAGGCTACATAATATGTTCAAGATCAGCCTTGGATACTTGTACAGGGGTCTCCCTTTTTAATTTTGTCTTTCTGTTTTCCATAGTGCTGGAGATCCAACTCAGGGTCTCACACATACTACCAAGTGCTAGACTACTGACCCAGCCCCAGTCACAAGTTCTGTTTGTGGTAAAACCAAAGCAATGGTGTGGTTTTAAGCTCGGTCTTAGTGAGAAATTTAAATGGAAAAGGGACCCAAGCATTTAAGATCTTAGAGTAATTGTATTGTATTGATTGTTACAATAATCAATTGTATTCACTACTGAATTAATAATTTGCAGGAGTCTTTGCACCATGTAGGTCCCAGAGAGTGGACTCAATTCATCAGGCCTGGAAAAGAGATTTTTTTACCTGTGGAACCACTCTACCAACCCCTTCAAGTTATTTTTTATGAGAATAACAAATTAGTGGACATAGCCTAAATGCCTAGTGATCGTGCATTGGCTCACTATCTCCTGTACTTACATACAATAGGATTTTACACAGCCATTAAAAATTATCTAACAAATAATATACACACACATACTCTTGAAGACAAGGAAGATCCCACAATTCAATTACTGTTAGGTAGCTTGATGGATGTCAGCAGGATTAGGAACATTGAGGACATTGAGAATGAACTCTGCCCTCCTAATCAGCAGCTTGTAAACCAAGAGTTGGAACAAAAGGACAGTAATTGCTTGTCAGAGGATACAGACTTGGGTCCTGTCTCTAACCTTGGTGGGGGACTTACATCCTTCCCTGCCCTGAGGGTCATAAACACATTAACCCTACAAACCAGGTTCCCAGATCATAGCTATTCTAAGGTGACTAGAAGGCCTTCTGAGAAACTATGAATGTGTCCCATCACCCACGCCCATAAGAGTCCATCCAAATGAGCCAGTCAACAATCCAGACAGGAAAACTCTCCCAAGAAAGCAGTCACTTCCAGAAACTTATAGTTTGTAATTATATAAAACCCATCCGCTATGTAGATAAAGAAAAGGGTCTTTGTGGCAAGTGTCCACTCTCACCCCTTGAAAATGTGCCCTCCTCTTATCTAAGCTACATACAGTGCCTCAGCCCAAAGAACGAGGCAGTCGAGGGAAGTCCAGAGCAAGAGCCCAGTGGCATTGTAATTAGAAAAGGAAGGTTCCTGGGGGATATGTGGAATATAATTCTGATGTAGCATGTATGTTATATATAATCTCTTTTTGTAAGAAAAATTAGATACCAACCTGCTAAACATGGTTATCTGCTAAACATGGTTATCTGCATGGTGGGTTAAATGTGGCCTATGTTTATTCTGAGACTTTTACATATGTATTCTGAAGTTGCTACAGACTTATAATTCTTTTTTTTTTTTTTTTTTTTTTTTTTTTTTTTTTTTTTTTTTTTTTTTTTTTTTTTTTTTTTTTTGGTTTTTTGAGACAGGGTTTCTCTGTATAGCCCGGGCTGTCCTGGAACTCACTCTATAGACCAGGCTGGCCTCGAACTCAGAAATCCACCTGCCTCTGCCTCCCAAGTGCTGGGATTAAAAGCATGAGCCATCACCACCCTGCCCAGACTTGTAATTCTTAAATCCAGAAAAACAATGCAATGTAATATTTCATATAGTATTCTTTATTAGGGAGTACTTTCTGTTTCTCCCATAAGAAGGCACATTTGGAAGAATGTGGGGAGGGGCTGAGAGCATGAGCTTGGGTTAAAGGATTCTTT